>JAKLTH010000136.1:0-245069 GCA_025175895.1 Wurfbainia villosa | reverse complement strand
ATCTGTTTGAACAGTGCAAGATTCGCAAATAAAAGGGTGCACTAAAGTGATTAAAATATGGATGGCCAACTTGCAACTTTTTAAAAAAAAATATCCCACGGGCGATGGATTTATCAATATTAAAGATGGGCAAATTTTTTAAACTGAAGACACGAAGCTAGATTATATTAGGTGCAGCAAGATAATGCCATCTGCTAACAAAATATATATCAAAATTACGCACTTCAACTCCAAATTAGATGCCTTAAATAATTAATGTATTTAAAAGGTTGCAACCTTCCCATAATATGAACGAAAAGGAAGTATTTAGAAGATATGAAATTTGATAATTAAAAAAATAAACTTCTTCAGTAGCTTGCTGAGTTATATATGTTGGTGAACATATAACTATATCTTGTTTCGTCTAAAATTCTAGTCCTACCCATATCACTTTCATTAGAGTCGTCCATGACTATATATACCATTAATCCAACTTAACTAAACCTATAATTAATAATTTAGACGAGCTGAACTCCACATCAAGGCGTCCTTCCTACTTAGTCTAGACTAGGTACAATTTGAGCAAATTCACTTTAGTTTGTTCATCATGCATCACACTGGGCGAACAAGATGTGAATGCAAATGTAGATGAAAAAGAGATTGAAATTGTTTTTTTAGTTATTTGTTAAATCACAAACTTTAGTTTTGATAAATCTATTTAAATATTTATAGCTTTATAATTAACAAATATATGTAACTTATTATAAATTTCACACATCGTATAGCTTTTTAATTTTTTAAAATCAATTTAAAAATTTACTATATGACTTATTTTATCATTAGAGTAGGTTCAAATTTTTATTGTTTACAAGTTCATATCAAATTGTTATGTAATATATGAAATTAATAACATACTAGATATGTGTGTGTATGGAGTTATTGACTTTTGAAGTTTATATTGGATTGACTAAAATATTAAGAATTCGTACTAAATCTTATAGTTATCCTTAACATTTTGAATTTCAACTTTCAAGGATATAAAAATTATTTATGGACAAATTAAATTTTTGGATGTCTCATTGAGAAAATTTGGATGAATACTATATCTTTGAGTAAAAAGGGATGCATTTATTTTCTAAGTGTTTTTAATCGTCGATTTCATAGTTAAATAAAGAGAGATAAATTATGAAAAATATTTTTATTCAATTAAAAATTAATAGAACGGAATAATAAATACTCTGGAAAATTTTATAATTTTTGAAGTTTGATTTTCAAAACTGGATGAATTAGTACATCCTATTATATAAATATAGAATTAGTACATCCTATTACCCGCTTCTGATCATCGTAAGAGTAAGAAATCACGATAGCGCTTCACTCGGTACAATAACTAATGCATGGAGAAACGATACCCTTCATTTGCGCGGGACTAGAATTAGTACATCCTATTCTATAAATTCGATGTTTTGGAGGGGTTAACGGAGGTCTTGATCTTTCATTGTTCCCATCGCTGTCAATTTAATGTCATGGGCCGTTGGGTGAAGGCAACTCACGGCCTGGACTGCCCCGAAGGTTTCATTTGCCTAGGGTTTCTTTCCTTCCACGAAACGCGGGGGTGCCGAGTGGCCAGTATGTTTTCGGTTTCGATCTCGTGTTTTTCTTCGTCGCAGCAATGCGCAGGCGTAAGTTTCCTTTGAGGTTTCAGCTTTGGAATTGAATGTGGCTTCTATATGTCAACCTTCTTATGACGCTTTTGATAAGAATAATTTCTGTCCTTTTTTATCATCCCCTCCATAGTCTTGTTGGTTTTCACGAGTTTTAGATCACACTAAGCATTTCTGCATGTTGAATAGAGTTTAAATCGTCTTGCCTCACATGGAGTCGGGTGGATCTAATTGAAACAAACTTTCTTCATAGTTGGTCTTATTGTTTGCTTCGTTCTTCTTGAGTACTAGTTTTTGTTTAGCTGTTTTATTAGCAAAATTTTGTTCCCAGTACGCAAATGAATGCAGTTTAAGTAGATTGCATTTTCCATTATTATTCGAATTAGGCATGCTTACCGGATCTATCCCATCCGGTTCTGACCGGTTCCGGATCCATTGACATTGGAACCTGTTGGAACCAGTCCAAAATCGGTCTTTGATTCCAAGGTTAACCTTTGAACCAATTCAATTCACTATCTAAACCGGTAGTGGGTGGACTGATTCCGGACCAGTTCAAGCTGGTTCCGAGATTCAATACGGGTATAGATGATGTTTGAATAGCGTGATGTGGATATGAATTTTTTTTTCATATGATAGAGAAAACATAATTTTATTAAGTGCTTTGAGTTATAAAATACACTGTACAAAAAGATAAATATAAATGAAACATTGATGTATACATTAAACATTTAAAATTCATAACGATTTACTAAAATATATTTGAAATACTCTACATCTTCCTTTAAACTTGAGCTTGCAAATTCGGCTATCGTACCGGTAATCTTATTCTTTTTACCATAATCCAATCTTTAGGCATATTAGCATGCTAAGAGATCCCGCCTTTAAATTAGTTTTTGTTCTCCAATGATTCTGCTACATGTTGAAAATGTTGATTCCGAAGCAATGTTTGAACTTTGAACTGCTAGTACATCTCTTGCAACTGCACTTAAATTATATAAAGTTATGAACTTGCACTCCACCATTCTAAAGCATCAAAATTTTCTGGAGTTTGAAAATACTAGCTTAAATAAATCTGTATTTCATTGGACTTTATTATTGTAGCTGATATTTCTTTCAACTTTTGTCATTTCAAACTTTGAAAGAAATTGATTGCTCCCATTTTGCTTCTTTCATTTGACTCTTCCTCCGTCTTCGACTGCTTACTCGCTCTACCCTATTTGTTAGCGTACAAATCGAACAATTCTTGAAAAAATGCATGATTGACTTCTTTTGATCGTCAACATTCGTTTTGAGAAAGTTAGCATAATATTAAAAAAATATTTCTAAGCCACTTTGACTTTGACTAGGATCTAGCAATGTTGCTAAGCTATGCACAATTGGTATAATCTCCTAATATTTTAAAAATTTATCTTCCATACTTGTAACAAATTCAGTCATAACTATATCAGTATGATATTCAATAAATTTAAAAACCATATTGAAAAGCAGATGCAAAAATATGGTTGCAGTAGGATTTTCATGTCAAAAAATTTTTCGATTGCCTCTTTAAAAATTTTCAATAAAGAAACATAGTTACTCAAAATATCCCAATCATAGTCGATCAATATTAAAGCTTCTACAGTAATATGGTGTAAGTAAATCTTTAAAATGTAATAAAGTATTAAGCAAGTGATACAAAGAATTCCATCGAGTTTTAACAGGAGGAGGAAATTTCTTATTTTTAATTCCATTAGCAATGACTAGTGCTTTCCAATCACAACCATATCTTCTTTCACATAATAATTTTCTATATAATTTGAATTTTTCTATCGTGGTAGCCATGCATTCATCAAAGACACATTTCACACATAAGTTGATAATATGACAAATACATCTAACACGAAGTAAATTACCTTCTAAAATTGGTCTTAATGAATCTTTAAGGTATTTAATCGCAACATTATTGGTACTCACATTATCTAATATGATCGGTATTATTTTATTTTGTATGTCATAAACTTTAATAATATTTAGAACATATCTAGCTATAGTATACATGTTATATGATGATTCTAATTTATCTAAAGATAATTTTTTTTTTTTTTGCATAGTCCAAATTTCATCAATCTAATGACATGTAATAATAAAATTTCAATTTTATATTAGTCCAACATTAGTTGTCAAACTAACTCTATAATTAATACTCAAAAGATGCGCAATCAATAACTCTTTGTATTCTATCTACATATCAAAACAATATTTTTTAAGTGTGTGTCTAGAAATATTGTGAAAACTAGGTTGAATAGTACTTCGTAACAAATTTAACATTGACCTTTCAAAAAATTTCTTTTGTAATTATAAAACCTTTAGCCGTTAAAGAATTAATTTATTATTGGATTGGTTCTCTACCGAGAGGTTGTAAGATATCGGAGTGAAATTTATGTACTTTGACTAAATATTTTTTTAAAGTTCTAGTACTACCATTCATTTTGTAAGAATATCAATTTTTGCAAATTCTACACACGTCAAAAGAGTCATGCATATATATTTTTTTTTTTTTCAATTTCGAAGTGATCCCAAACTTCATGGGGGGTTTGATGAGTTTCATTCAGCATTAACCTGGCGGTGGTTGATGAGTTTCTTTCTGCATTCACCTGGTAAGTTGGGAGAAGGAAAATGTTTCCTGTAAAGCACTTGAGTCTGCACATAATTCAAGCAGCAACTATATGACAAAATTTGCTCGGAAGGAGAGTCCATCTTTTCCTTATCAACAAAATGCTTCCTTGTGCTGGAGTTGATATGCTTCAGACTGGTATGGTCAAGTCCTGTCTGTTTGCTGCAAGGATAGAAATGGCCATACTACCCAAAAAAGCTTTACATCACGTGAAGTTCAAATTCCCTGGCCATCAAAAGATAACTGTCTGCAGAAAGTGGCAAGTATCTGAAGGAAAACCTGAAGTTGAAAAAAAAAAATCACTTGATTTCTTTAATAACTTACTCGAGTTTACTACTATTATTCAATCTCTGTGGTGCATCTTTTAGCTCTAATCTGTGTTATAGACCACATTTTCAGGGTTTGAATGATCACTGCAATTGCCATGTTTGTTATCTTATGTATTAACATTGTTAACTGATTATCAGGGGCTTTACTAAGTTCAGCTGTGCAGACTTGGTGAAATGGAAGAGCAAAAACAGGATTATGCCAGATGCTGCCAACGCCGAGGTATCTTCTGTTTCATAGATATGTTATTCATTTGACGCAATGAATGCACAAGTTTTCTATGCTTAATTCCCTTTTCTTTTGAATCTTACATTGTTAATTTCTGTTCTTACCTCGATATTTCTCAATGGGTATGGTTGGGATCTAAACGGCTTTTAGATCACTTATTTTATTCCATGCATTCTGTGCACTTATGTTTGTCAACTATCGATTTGCTCAAGGGGAAAATAAAGGGGAGTAGACTCATGAATGGTGCATCGTGAATGCCGGAATTGCCATTTTTGATATTTCAAGAATAGTGAGTCGAAATTTTTCAACAAGTAATACTCTGGCAAACATCAAATGAGTTAATATCTCATCTGTGTTGCCGTGCAGTTGCTTGGATGTCATGGTCCATCGACTAATCGGCAACCTGGAAGAGCTTTCCTACCTTCCACTGTAGCAGAAGCTTCGCAGAGACATAGCTTCAGCTCCCATGTTTATCGGGAATAATTAACCATATTACTGTCGTTTAGTTTTTGCAGATTCATTCGGACAGATGTTTTGTTCAATTTACAACTTTGGAACATTTTTTACTTCTGGCAATTTCACTTTCAGTATTTGATGCTTCGTGTTATTAACGTTTGTGCTATTTTTTTCTTTTCGCCTTTTCAATTAATATAATTGGACAGAAATTATAGGTCCGCGTTGGCAATCTATATTATTGGCCGGCTTTTCTCTGATGGCAGTGCTGCTAGTTTAGTTTTATCTAGGAAAAACAATCATCACAGATAAATTTATCAGAAAAAGGACCGTACCAAAACGAGGGGGAAAAAAGAAAAGAAAAGAAAGAAGCATGTAGAGATTCTATTCTACATGGTTCCAACTTTTCTGTTCCCCTTATTGATGCATTATTTCCACCCCTAAAATTGACCTTTGGCAAATTCCTCCTGAAGATGCAATTCCTTTATCAAAACCAGAACGCATCTATCTCTGGCAATCTAGTTATTCCTAATCTAATTGCCAGGCTGCTTGTTCTTCTACTCCTTGCCTATCTCATTGTAACTTTTCTGCCATAATCAAATCATCATCGTCATTGGTTGTACGGATATAATTTACTTTAGGTGAGTCCAATTTATTAGCATATACAGATTACAGATTTTATATCAATGAATAAGGGGTCAATCTCTGTAAATACGAGATTTACAAGGATGACATTCCTTCATGTGTTGGCCATTGGACTTTGGATAAAATTTTTTTTATGAATGATAATTCGGAGATGAATTGATAGAGGCGATTAGATTGATGAATTAATAGGGAATGTTAAATCGATAGATTTCAGAGTATCCTCCCTCTGAGGAACACACTTTTTAGTCTGCGTAGATGCTAATGTACCATTTATTTTTCTCAAAATTATTGAACAAGCCACCTCTCGTCTTCTTTCACCTCTTTACCGAGAGGTCCCTATGCTTAAGGTCATGGGGAACAAGATTGATATAAAAATAATTGACAATCATAAAAATTTAAAATTTATATCAAATTTTTATTAAAGATTCAAAATTTAAAATATAAATATAAATAAATTTAAGAGATGAATTTAATGATGTAATTTTAAAAACAATAATAATTGAGCTTTTTTAGGTTCATTAGTGGGTTTTTTAATGAAATTTATTAATGGAATAATTAAATTTTTATTTTTATTTTCTTGATGATTTAAAGTAAAAATATATATATTTAAATTTAAGATTGAAATAGATTAAAAAAATATTTTAAAATTTTAAGTATATCCTTTCATTAAAACAAAGTACAATGCGTTTTTTTTTTTTGGGAAAAATTGAAAGGAAAAGAAAAAGTTGAGTTTGTCCTTCGCAAAAAATACCCCTTGAAATTCCTACCCATCTTTATCGCACAGCAGGCATCGACGTTGTCCGTCGTCGGCACTTTTATGCATGCGCCCATGCTTTCAATGGCATGGAGTTATTAATTACGTCCGTCGTCTGTGCTCGTCTCTCGTTTTTCAAACTAAAACCCACTTTCCTCTGACATTTTGATGTCAATTGGATCTGTGGTAGGTTGATGTCGCATTTCACTGTGTACCTGGCAGTTGCTCACGCTCTCAGGAAAAATGTCCATGTGCCTTAATATCTGTGGAATTTTGAACCGATCCAATATAATTCCATTAATTAATAATTAATATGAAAGATGTTCCATGCGAATAATAGACATGCCCTGTCTATTTATTTATCATCGTCATCATTTCAATTAAAGTTAAATATATTCTTATATATCTACTCCTCCAACCTCAGAATCATTATTGGCCACTAATCGCCTCCACGGACTTGGCTAGTTGGCATCCGATGGCATGAATTGTTGCAATGGACAAAAGTTAATGTTCGATGATTTTTTGTTTTTAGGAAATTAAAAAATTATTCTTCCATTTAGAAAATCTCTCGCTCAATATGATTTATTCTTTTTCAAATATTATGGAACCGATCTAAAAAGGATTGTCCGAGTGAACAATTATTATCAACTAATTAACAGTATCACTGGTCCATTCTTTGTATATATCCGTGCGAAGGAATAATTAATTAATTATGCAAGGCTCTTCTGATGACAAGTAGCTAGGCCTCGTCATTATTCTTCGTTAATTACTTGGAACACAAAAATTAAACAATTTATTGACAAAAACCAAGGCGTGCATAACGCTTAATATTAACTAATTAATTGCTAATCTTCTTAATTTCTTCCTTACGGAAAAAATCGACCTTATGTTTTGATCAGACTGGAAAAAAAAAGCTGAATCAAACTGGATAATTAATGACGCGCTTCGTGATTATTCTAGATAATTAGAAATTTATAATCCCAGTTCGGATCACATAGAGTTTTAATTAGAATTGAGCAGGGAGATTAATTAATGCAATTAATTAACACACGTCAAACGCGTAGTAGTAGTAGAGGAGGAGGAGGAGGAAAAGAAGAGGGAAGCGGTGGATGGAACTTCCGGCGGAAGCCGTGTCACCGCTACCGGTTTTACCGCCGAGCCGATGACAGTGGTCCCCGCCGGAAAGCGTGGCCTTTCTGGAGATGGCGTGGCCGTTTTCCGCTTTTGGTAATTGCCTGCGAGGAAAGCGTGAACGAACACCATCGGCTCAAACTTTAGCCGAGCCGAGCTGGCTCAGCTCACTAATCATTATCCATTAATATTAACTCGACACATGTCAATAGTTAACCTATCTCTTTTTTTTTTTTTTTTTTTTTTTTCAAAATTTGGCCCTCATAATTCACTTTACCCCTCATTTCTGCTTTTTTTTTTCATGCTGTCAATAGTCATATAGATTCTTCCTAAAAAGTTCAAAAGCCGTCAATTTTTTTTTTTCAGAAAAAAAACGGAATATGAAGCTTTGATTTAACTTCGGACTTAAAGATATATTTAAAAAAGGTTTAATATTATTAGTTAACTTTGGTTTAAAAGATGATTCATTCACTTCATATATTTTTCATAATCAATCCATAGCTAAATAAAGAAAGATAAATCATAGTCTATCTTTATTCATATCAACAGAGGACAGATACAAATTTGTTATGTATTAATCATTTGATTTTTTTCGTGGGAGTATAATTAAGAAAATGCTAACCATACGTAGTCATATATAAATAAAGAGTTAATATTGATATGCCTTTTTCTAATTTATAAATTCTGCGTTCTCGACGAGGCCCGGGGATCCACTGATTCTGTTGGCCGTCTGGTTTATAAAACAATGAACAGTAGTGTCCAAAGCTTTAGAGGTGTCCTTTTTTGCCATGTGTGGATCTCTGAACAAGGACTTGACAATATGACTTCAAAGTTGTCATAATTAGTTCAGCTACAAATGAGAATGAACATCCCATCAATTCCCCTTCATCATCGTTCTCGATCCTCCTCAAATCATTAAGCTAGCTAGACCACTTTCATCGCACTATACGTCCATCATGCTTGTTGCCCCTTCCTTGGCTAGCTGGATATATCAAACTATCGACGCCACAACCTGCAGCTTAATTTCTTGCAGCCTCGAACAAATAGTATATTCTATTCCTGATAAGAATCATATATAGGATTAACCCCTAATTCTGGTAATTAATATTACAACAATGGGGAGGCTTCTCACTGAAGTGACTTCAATGACACGGACCTTTGCCTTGGAGGAACTCCCTTCTTATCCTTCTATATAAGACCTATTCCACCTCTTCTCTATTTTCTTTTTTCTTAACTCCACCTCGATCTCACAGCACCAATTTGGTTTTTTCTTTTATTTTTTTGTTTGCTCCAATTGCATCTCTCTCTCTCTCTTCTTTCAATATCTGTTTCTTCTTAAATTATTATCTCCGCTTGCATCCTGCAATATTTGGGAGGTGCAATTGGCATGGAGGAAGAGTGCATGGAGTTGCCTCCGGGCTTCAGGTTTCACCCCACGGACGAGGAGATCATCAGCTACTACCTCACGCCCAAGGCCGTCGACCATACCTTCTCTGCAAGGGCCGTAGGAGAGGTGGACCTCAACAAGTGTGAACCATGGGATCTTCCAAGTAATTATTCAATTTTCCTAATCTCATCTTGTTTGATTTGTACATATGTATACAAATATGATGTGAGAGATTTGATATTAATTTGCAGGCAAGGCAAAAATGGGGGAAAAGGAATGGTACTTCTTCTGCCAGAGGGATAGGAAGTACCCTACAGGGATGAGGACCAACAGGGCCACAGAGGCTGGCTACTGGAAGGCTACAGGCAAGGACAAGGAGATCTACAGGGGTAGAGGCGTCCTTGTGGGAATGAAAAAGACGCTTGTGTTCTACAAGGGAAGGGCACCCAGAGGCCAGAAGACAAACTGGGTCATGCATGAATTCAGACTGGAAGGCAAATCTCCATTCGCTAACAATTCCTCGAGATCTGCACCAAAGGTACTATTCCTTTTCTCATCTAATCATTTGTTTTTTTTCTCCGAAAACGATCTCAGAATTAAGAAACTAATCTCAAAATCCCAACTTTTGTTGATCCCAGGACGAGTGGGTCGTGTAGGGTCTTTCACAAGAACACAGGAGCCAAGAGAAGCCCACCACCGAGTACTCTTGGATCGGAGCTGGCTTCAGATGATTTCTTCTTCGACTCCTCCACTTTGCCCCCTCTCATGGATATGCCTTCCAGTTACCCGATCATGTCCATGGAGGAGCAGCCATTTCTGACCTCAAATCCATCTCAACTCAACTCTGTGTTCCACGCTGCTGTACAGAATCCGAGCTCTGCCTACGGCCTCGGCTACTTGCACCGCCCGGATTCCTCTTTGCTGACCACAATTGCCTCGAACAGCAACCTCGACGCATCCAACTCTTTGGCCATCAGGGGGCGGTGCAAGATGGAGCAGAGCTCCAACCAGTCCGTCTCCATGGGTTGCTGCCCCTCGCAGGACACCGGCCTGAGCACCGACCAAAACGCCGCCGAGATATCCTCGGCGTCGAGAAACTACAGTGACTTCGTCGTCGATCCTTCTTCCTCGGGGGTCATCATGGATTGGGATAACATATGGAAGTACTGATGAATGAGAGTTTGTTAATTGATTATAAGCTGATTAGTGTAGAATTGGCTCCATGGCCTTTGGGTCTTGGAGTTCGTATACATGTATATACTCTTGCTGTATAAAAATTAAAAGTTTGTTTTGTGTACTAATAATATACAAATTTATAGAAAGGAATTTAATATAATTAAGGAGACGTGAACAATCATGGATGAATATGGATTCGTTTTCATTTACAGTTTTTAGCGGTTCCATTGGATTCTTGCACTCAATCACTGTAAATGCATGATGACCAATTTTACACTCTCCAATTCACTTAATTGCATTTCTTGTTTGATTCTGAATTGCGCACTAATTTGCCAAAGCTGAAAGAAAGATGGAATTTTCACACGATCTATATGAATATATTTTGCATTTTTTTTTTCATTTTAGTTACAATATCATGAAAATGCCTCTCTTTGTTTCAATAAGTTATATGGTCACCGTCCCCACAGCATATAATAATACTTGTTTTCGAAGATGTACATTAATTAACTCATTCTCTTTAATTTAAATACTTTGACACCCTAATTTCATGCCTTTACATTTTATGAATTCCTTTCATATATCTTTATTTAATTAAGTATTAATTCATGTGCAAAATCACATGATACATGTTATCATAGATCTCTTTGGTTCAAATTAAATGTTTTAACACCCTAATTTTATGTCTTATCTCACATTTGTGAATTCAAGCTAGCTGTTTATTTCTACCCTAATTTAATTAACTTTTGGCACATGTTATCTCAAACATGAATTGCTTTAGATTTATGATACCATGTTTAATAGCCTATTTTTCATTTCTTATCTCTTTCAATTTAATTATGAATTCTAATAATTTACTTTCACCATAAATTTATTATGTTTGCATTGATGTGGCAAAGCCACATGATCCGGGTGATTAGGCTTGTCGTATATGATTTTGGTTTGCTTTAACTTAATGCGTTATCTACACGAGAATTCTACATTGCTATTATTGTCATAAGTGCTCACATGTATACTCACACTTTCTTCTATTGCAATATTAGCTCCATTTCCAAGTTGATTTTGTCTATGACATATTTGTTTTTCGAATGTCTGTTCAACTCAATTTTAAGAGACTATGTCGTATTTAGGTGAAGCCTTCATGATAAACATGAACAAATTGTTCACCCATGGCCATGGAGATCTACAACGAGAACAAGATTAAGCATTATATAGGTTATTAAAAAAACCATATTTGAATTTAACGAGTCATTTAGCTTTCTAAATTGAAAGATTGAAGTCATTTGGATATAACTTGTGTTCACAAGATTGATTTGAAGTACTCAAATTGAAGTGCATAAAAACTTGACATAAATAGAGTATAATAGCTAGAACATACTTACTCAACATCTCAATAATCACTTAAAACTATTTAAAATTTATCATTTCGTAAACAACTCTAACTACCACTAGGATTACTCTCTCCCTTCTTCTCTACCGCTTCTCCTCCGATCCTCTCAATGGTGGAGGTATTCTTTCAATTCTATTCTTAGTAAATTTTTCTTTATTCATTTTGAATTTATGATTTGGTAGTAAAAATTATCTATGACAATCAAAATGACTTGACTTTTTTTCATGTTTCAATCTGAATGACTTTGATCTCTCCATACATATTAGACATCCTAAAATCACAGTACTAGTACTCCATCCCAATAACATATCATAAGTCAAAAAATCATTTACAGTCCAAAGAAGCGTAACTTTCATTATAAATATCTGATTAGTATGAACATCATATGTAGAAAAACTTTTATCCCATAGTTATTTTAGTTCTGCAATCAGTGGTTGTATGTAAACATCTATTACTTCTTCAAATTTTACGGGTCAGAAACAATCAATGTTAAAAATATATACGGTGTTTTCATACACATACCAGGTGGAAGATTATACGGAGTTAAGATAACTGACCAACAAGAATAAGTTCTTCCTGAGTTTCAAAACGGAGTAAATCCATCAGCACAGAGACCTAATCTAATGTTTCGAGTCTCCTTTGCAAACTTAGGACATGTTCTATCAAAAAAAATTTATATATACCTCTGCATCTGATGGATCGGATGACACATTAGCCCTTCCTCTGTTTCATGATTTTTATGTTAAGTCGTGTGTTCAGCAGTGACCTTAGATGCACAAATCCTTTGTAATCTAAGAGTTAAAGACAAATAAAATATTTTTATGTGATTTACATCACTTATTATTACCCAACCTCCTGGTATTCTTATACATACATTGATTACAAAATTTACAAATATTTGTATCTATATTATCTCTCCAATATAGCATACAACTATCACTGCAAATATCAATTCTTTTCACCGGAATACCTAATTTTTTTACAAATTTTTTCATACTGTAGAAATCATTGGACATTATATGATTACGTGGCAATACTTCTCCAATAACTTGGACAAAGTTATTAAAATAATCTTTAGACACATTATACTTTAACATTCAACAACCTTATAGTTAGAGATAATTTAATGTGACTGTCACAACCAGACTATCTCTCAATACTTCTCGAAATTAGATATATGAATCATTATCTTCATTAACACCTGTTCCTTCTGCCTCCTCTAACAGTGATGTATAATTGTTATACATTTGTTCAAGTGTTTGAGAGAAACTAAAATTTGCAGTGCTCAGTTCAGGAATGAAATTCTGACCCGCTGCATCAACTATCATCCTCTAATATGAATTTAATTGCTCATAATATCTCTGATCCCCAATAACTGACATTTGTATGTTTCGTTTATCTGCTTTATCGGATATGAACGGTTCACCAAGACATATTCAATTATAATCATTCGGGATAAAACTAAATCTATAAAGATGTTCTCGAACTTTATCACACGGTAAAAATTTACCAAAGATATTTTTTACAAGGACACCTTAATTTATTCTCATCCATAAACTCAACATTACTACGAAAAAATTTAAAAATTATTCCAGCCCAATAATAAACTCATCCGTTAAACTCTGACGTTCAAGTAAGTAATTTTTTTACATCCAACTTCTTTCTCTCTCTATTTTTTCCATTTCCAAATTTATATTATAAACTCATCCGTTAAACTCTGACATTCAAGTAAGTAATTTTTATACATCCAACTTAGCTTCTTTCTTTCTACATTTTTCCATTTCCAAATTTATATCAAAAATTAATTCTATATGTTATCATCATTTTGCATCGATAAATAATTGAACAACTATTTTATATCCAAAATAAAATTTTCTAATATATATCTATTTTTGGTATGATATTGAGTTATAGACTATAACATATCAAACTAATAATGAATTTTAATTTTACAGTAAAAGAATTAAATACACAAAAACAAACATTATATATATTATAGAATAATAATGGTAAAATTTCAAAATATAAAATATGCCTTCCTTGGTGGAAGCAAGTAAGCAACGGATGAGTTAACAACAAAAAACTTTGTAAACATGTCGATCACTCGAAGGACGAATAATCGTACAACTAACCTAAGAGAAATAAAATATTAAATTTTTATACTTTATATTACACATAAATTTTTTTAAAGGATTCAAATACTCTGTTAATATGACAAACAACATAAATTAGACACCCACGCAGCTCGGTCGCCCAAGGCTAACATGTGCTGCAGGGGGTTGTGACCATATAAGCAACGACCACGACCATGTAGGCAGAGGTCATGATGTGTCATTATTGAAGGGGGCCTTGATCATGCTGGTGGAGTCAGAGGGGCGACGACTCTCCAATAGGTCGAGGGCGTACCGTATGGAGTCAGGGGCGACACGACAACTGTGCGCAGGTCGAGAGAGTATGCCCTAGTCGCTTGCAGAGCCTGGGGTATCGCCCTAGGGCAAGGGCAACACACCCCTCGCAAGGGGAGGCAGCCGCCTCTTTGTGAGGGGTGTCAGATGCCCTCGCAAGGGGTGACACCCGCCCCTCAACAGGAATGCGACAAGGGCATCGCTCCGTGGCATGTGCGGCAAGGGCGACACCCTTGCCGCGTGCACAACACAGATATGATGATCCACCATTGGATCTGCACAGATTTGACGATTGATCATCGGAATACGAGAGAGAGAGGGATGGGAGATTCGTGTCGGAGTGTGAAAATTGTGAGTGTGAGAAGGAGAAGAGGAAAGGGCAGCTTAACTATGTAAAGTTTTGTGATGATATATACTTCGTTGCAATGTTTGCTACGAATAAGAAATTCGTCGCGAAATCCACGACAAATATCAAATTCATCGCAAAATTTGCTATGAAAATATAAATACGTTGCAAAATTTTATGGAGATATGTCGTGTTTTTTTTTAATTAATTAAAATGAGTGACGAAAATATTTCGTCGCAAAATCTGCAACGAATTTGATTTTTCATCCCAAAAATTGCCGCGAAAATAGTAATCGTCTTGCGACGATTTTAGCGACAAAATTTGTGTTGTCATAAATTCTTCGACAAATAAATAGTTTGTTGCTAATTTTACGATAAAATATATTTTGTTACAAATTTCGTTGTTGATTTATAATGATTTAATATTTCATCGCAAAATTCATTCCAAATTAGCAACAAATATTTTTCATTGCAAAAATTCATCGCTGAATCATTATTTTTTTATAGTGACGACAAAGTTAAAGGAAGCTTTTGAAGGCAAGCGCAAGGATGAAAAAGTCATGGACTCGAAGGGATCCTGAAGGTGTGAGGTTGAAGGTTTAGTCTATGCTTATGGTTTGGTTTCAAGTATAAAATAGTTATACTTGAGGTGCATCAGTTGACTGGTAAGGTAAAAAAATTGATTAGATTGTTTAACAGTCGACTGGCTCTTTGACTAGTCGGCTGGTCTCGGGTGCTCGGCACTCGGGAAGCTCAAGCCACAGTCAAGCTGAAGTTAGCACTCAGACTCGGGAAGGCAAGTTATGATCGAGCAGTTAACTAATGTTTTGAGAGAGTCGACTGGTCGAGTGCTCGACACTCAGAAAAATTGACCATGGCTCGAGCAGTTGACTCGCTTTGGATCAGTCGACTGTTAAGGTTTAACAATCGACTGACTTCAATGGACAAGAGAACAGAATATTTTTCAGTCAATTATTGGCTTATAGCAGTCGACTGATGACTTTGTCAGTCGACTGATGCTAAGAGTAGTCAACTGATTAGGTGTCCGTTGAGCGATGACAATCGCAATCATAATGAGTCAAAAGCTATTGGATTCGATCAACAGTCTCACCAGTCGACTACTGATATACAGCAATCGACTGACGAAGAACTCACGACAATCTATTTAAGGGGAGGTTTAGGGGCTTAAAGAGGCTAATGCTTTCATATGAAATTCTTGTCTTCTAAGCTCCCTAAGTTTTCTTCTAAGTCTTTAAGCTCCAAATCTCTTCTTCCTTAGCTTACCTCCACCATCTTGTAAGAAGAAGAGATTATCTTGTAAAGAAAGTTTCTCCACCTTGATGTGGTCATTAAAAGGAGAAGTTTAGTGAAGGTTTGTAAGGAGTGATCCACCTTAAGGATCGCCCTGGAATAGGAATGGATCTCCAAACCACATTACATTGATCGTGTCAACCTTATTCTTTTTGTTTTTCATTTTCGATTGTGTTTTTGTTTTGCTTCCGTTAACAATTTTTTGTAGAAATCAAAGAAAAGCTATCCATCCCTCTAGCCATTACAAGATCCCTAATAAATATTATTGCTCCTATATATGCCATCAAATTAAAGCGATCAAATTTCATAATTGAATAATTTTATGCTTAAATCTGTGATAGTCTTATTATTCTTCCATAAACATGCATTTTGAATTATGTGTTTTCAATGACATTTGTGAATTAGTTCTAGATTACTATGACATTGAAAAATCGTTAAAGATGCATGAAAAATAATTACATACAAACTCAGAGCACTAGAAAAATCTAGAAAAAACATATCATTAATCAATAATTATGATGACACATCATATATTATCTACTAACCCAAAAAACAACTACTAATGAACATCTTAAACAGTATCGTTTATCCTTGATTCGTTGATTGTGAACATATAACACAACTAAAAGGTAAATTTGATTTAACTTGTTAATTCATTCCAGACTAGCTCGATAATCAAAATGAGACTATGGATTGCCCAATCAGCATCACAGAATGCTTATCAGCCTCAATTAACGACTTATTCGCTCCAAATTAATTAATATCTAACCATGCAATTAGCTATATCTATAAGACAATTGATTGCCTCTTCCTTTTGAGCTCCAATTACTAGGATCCAATTACGTACTCATTTCAATACACATTTATAAAACACACACATATGTATAATTAAATGAAATAATAATATGTTATTTAAAAATGCAATATATATAATAGTTATTTCTGAAGTAGAATAAGAATAATTATTCTTTATAAATTGAAAATTAATGTTCTAAGAATATTTTTCCAACTAAATATAGAAAGATTCATTTAATCAACATTCATAAAAGTCAAATAGTCATTAATTCCCAAATAAAAAACTAATTAAACCTCGAAAGAGATGGCCAATATTAGATCCTGAATTTCACAAATTAGGGAAACGTAAGGGGCGAATAAAAAGCTAGGACTGTTCATTTATCCATTAATATAGATAAACAGATAAAACAATTAAATAAATTCAATATCATCCACCCTATTAATTTCTCTATTTGATCTATACTTATCCATTGTCCATTTTTCATTTCCCCGAGTAAACAGGTTTCAAAGGTGCTTGAGTTTCCATTCCGTCATTCACTTGAATTACTTCTGTAAGCTTCTCTTTCTGTAAATGCTTCTGTTCATTGCTTGGATGCAGCTTTCATGCATTGAATGCTGGACAAGAAACAAACGCTATTTATTTATTTTCGTTCCTATTCTTCTACGCACTGATTCCTCATACATACATAAAGTATTCTTCACTGTAGCACGTGGGATATTGGATTATTATATTGTCCTGTATGCATGCATCGCAGGGTAAAATACCCTCCTGTACTAGCTATTACATGCATGTATTTTGGCGTGCACGCACAATAAACATTATATTGGAAAAAAGAATGGTAAAGTTGTAGAATGAATGAGGTTCTTAACTTGTTTTAGATTGTTATTAGTAATAAACATCCACAGTAGTACTCCTCGGTGTAAGGAAAGTATGTAGGAAACTATGCAACCACTTTCTTTGAAGCAACAACAACAACTTATTACAATTTGAACAGTGTTATCATTTCTCGAGCAATTATATATATTAATGTTGCGTACATCATGATCCGCAATCACCTATTCGGATTTGGATTATTGACAGAGTCTTGTATGATTAGTTAAGCTTAATTGCTTTTGAATAGGTAGGTTTTTATGCTAATAATCACTTAATATTTTAGTAAAATTGCGGGAAATGTTAATTACCTACTTATTTTTACAGTAATTATATTAGTCATAATATTAATGATTGTTAATTAAACATCAATTTCCTAATATGCTAGATTTAATTTCTTTGTACTTCTACTATAATATAAAATCATTTTGAAGGTAATAACAACGTGTATAAGTATTAAAATTGAAGGGATTATATTGATACGTTGCAAATAAAGGATTTTATTATTGGCCTGTATAATATATGGGATAGTTAGAAAGTTAATCCCAAAATAAATATGCATCTACATCCTAACTTTTTATGATTTACCAATTGTCTCTCTTGAATCTTTTCTCTATTCTATAATAGAATGTCTTCTCTATATTTGATCATCTTCGCTCTCATATGATCTTCAAGTATTCTTTGTTGTGTCATACACCATTAGATTTAGGTACCCCTTGTTTGCTAGTGCCCTCTCAATCTCCCTTTTGACTTCCCTCTCTTTTTTATGACTTCATCTCCGTTATTCCTTTTTTTTGCCCTATCTCATTAGATCGATCTTCTATGATTCCCCTATTATTTTCCTTATTTAATGCCTATCGATCTTTCAAGTGACGTTGCATCCCTTCTTTACTTTTGTCAACGATTCACTTCCTTCTTTCCGTTATTTTTGTCATTATTTTTTTCAAGACAATCAATTGTTAAAATTGATCACTTTTAATTTTAACTCAAACTACCAAACATTCTATATATAATCATTAAATATTTTTAACTCAAAATCAATTTTTTTTTTCCTTCTAACTTTAAAGCATCTGAATGCTCCAGTTGAAATTCATAAAAAAAAAGTCTCTCATAGAAATAATTAATAAAAATAATATACAGGTCAACGCCCTTAATTTGATATCATCTCAAGTGAAATATGCATAACCACAATATGCATCATGTACGTACCGTTTATAATGTGTGCCACGTTGACGTTACTTAGTACATCAGTCATGTGCAATATTGCGCATGATCTGAAGCCATCACGTGCTTCGCGTTTAAAACAATAGCAACCGGTGAAAGTAACAAAATTCCCAATTGCTCTTGTTCGATGTCGTGAATATTTTGAAAACAATAGCAACCCGTAGCAATTGATGTACGCCGTCGAGCTTAATTCATGTGGCATCTCATTACTTTCACCGCAATATATTTCCTCTTTTAAAAAAAAAAATTAGTACCATTCTTCAGAATTTCAATCCGATCAATTAGATTATATAAAAAAATTCTATTGATCATCAAAATAAATAAAAAAGAATTTGCAATGGACAATCTAACAATTTAATATTCTAAAATTTATTATTATATTTTATTTGAAATTTTTTTCTATAAATACATTATATTATAAATAAATATCAAATCGAAAGTACTTTTTTAAAAAATTATATAGACATTCTATTCATATTTCGGATCGCCCCACGTACAACTAAACTAAGCACAATTAATTATTTCATCCCCGCTAGTTTTTTTGAACGTGTACGTATACTTTTCGTGCTTATTTTATTCATGTTTCTCTCGCGCAAATCGAATTTTTGACACTGTGTTCTTGCCTGATCACGAAGGGAATTCGAGTTCCTCGTTACGTTAATATTATTTTAATTAATCTGATTCGTCATCATTCGTGCTCGAAGCTGCGTGTTGTTCTCAGAGTTACGTATCAATTTTCTCCTGTTCTGCCGCAATTAATGGAATTTGCTGAGGAGCGACAAAAATATTCAAAGAAATAATCAAGTGGATTGAAAATTTTAAAGGAATTGTACTTTGAATGTATGCAGCAGTTAAATCAAGAGAAAAAAAAAAGAAGAAGCATTAATTAATGTATTTCCCATTATACACTGTAGTAGATGCTTACCGAGCCAACTCATAGCTAGCTAGCGTTAGAAAAGTTATTTTGACCCGTAAAGTATCGGGCAGGAGTTTGAAAAGCAAATGCTGAAGTATTCATTTTCCAATACGCATGAAACACCTGGCTTTGAATGCAATAAAAAAAACATGGCAGGAAAATAGAATTAAAATGGTTTTGCCTTCCCTTTCTCGATCCATTATTTTAACAAAGGAAGCTGTGATGGGAAATGGGAGAGAAGGAACGATGCTGTGTTTTAGGATTCCAGGCTTTCCAGCTTGCTGCAAGTTAATTAACAGTGTGATAAATACTCTCTCTCTCTCTCTCTCTCTCTCTCTCTCCTTTTTTTTTTAACAAAAATAGCGCAAATTAACAGATACATGTCACACGGGCACCGTGAAGAACTGAGGAAAATGTTGAAGTACTTGCAGTATTGTTCTTGACCTGGATTGAGCTACAATCCTGACCTGTGGATTGTTCTTCAGATTGTGAACTGAAGGCTATGAAAGACACCTGCATGTCCTTTCACCAGAAAAAAGGACAGATTATTGTTAACTACAAATGAATGACAAGAAACATACAATTTACAAAAACTGCAAGACCGAAGTTCATCCAGGATCATTGAGCTTGCCTGACTGATCGTCTCGGTGCAGATTGCAGTGTCCGGACATTTGCACCGTTCATCCCTTCGATTCTGGCCTTGGTTACCTCAGCAAAATGGCTCTTCATTTTCTGGAATTACATTGCTTCAAACAGACAGCTGCTAGATACGTGCATACACATGCATGGACCAATTGTATCACTTGGTTCTCCATATATATATACCTCAAATATCCTCAAAAATATATGATATCTATTGTGTTAATGTGCCACTGACTTATCATAAATCTACTGTCAGTGTGTTTTGTTGTCAGATTTCATAAATCTAGAATTCTTCCAATTTTGTTCCTTTAAACGACTCCACAGCAAAACAAATATCATATTCAAAAGACTTGAGGAACCCACTAAACTCGTTTGTATAGATACAGCAACAATATATGCCCGCTATTCACATCCTTGATCAAGCACATATATATATTAATGTATATATTGGCTTAATTTTCACCGCATAGGAGGAAATTAGTTGCAAAAGGTTTCCAATTACTGAAAATCATAGACAAAATGATTTCTTAATAATTATCAATGAACAATAGCCTTTGTTGTTAAAAAACAGTAGCAAACTGATTCCTGATTGAATAGCTTTCTGATATGATTCAAGCCTATCTCTTAATTAATATATAACAACAAAAATCAAGACAATAGTACTGTTTGTTGTTAATATATATCAATTCTCTTTACTCATTATTCTAAAGAATATCAATGTTAAAATTCATCTAGTAATGAAGCAAAACCCAGAGATTAATTGTTGAGCTTTGAAGCGATTCATGCCCTAGATCAATATATAGTTAATTGTTGAATTTTGAAGCGATCTATGCTCTCTCTCTCTCTATATATATATCATGTCAGCCAAGAATTGCAAATGAAGATTCTATCTATTGCCAATCAGAGATTTCAAGACACTTTGTTTCGAACACAATCACAGTGACAAGATTTGTTTAGTTTAGCCTTAAGTTATTGGAGTTGAAAATTAGCGATTTGTCCCAATTGGGTACACAAAACTCACCGACCTCAAAACTAAATGGTCATCAAAACCAAACACCATAACATATACCCATTTAACTGTCGATCTCTTCGACAAGGGAAACTAGCACCTAAATTGTTTTGTATGTTTCTCTTTTTAATTATTTTTAGTTTTATTTTTTGGCAGAATAAGAGAACTTGTGACACTTGTAGCTAGATTCTAAAAAAAACCTAATAATCTACAAGTAACAACGATAATGTATTTTTTTTAATTTTTCCATGAGCATGAAGAGCAGCAATCACATTTCAATAGTAATGTAGTTAATAGTAATGTAATGAAATCACATTTCAATAGTAATGTAGTTAATAGTAATGTAATGAATTGCTAGAAATTTTAAATGTCATCGACACAAACTAATCAATTGTATGAGAGAAAAGTATTTGCTAAGCTGTTTGCTGTTGCTGAGGTCATTCAAATAGAAATAGTGCTACTTCTCACAAATTGGTTAGTAGAACGATGCCATTGCTTGCAGAAAATTATCAAAGAAAGTCATATTTATTCTGCAATATTGTAATAATCAATATGAAATCATGGACCGGCAGAGTTGAATATAGGCACAACATACAATAGTATTGCTGTAAAATCAACCTGCATAATATCCATTCAATTGTTATATCTGCTCCAACTATTTGGGTTCGAGGACGTCGATGTGACCTTTGAATAATATGCAAGACTATACCTCAATCTAACATTTCTATTATATTAAATAGAGCTTTCTTTGATCTTTTCTTAATTCTATCTCTTGCACCTCCAATTCTATTTTTAAATCAACTCATCAAAAAATAGAGATGATATAAACATGCATATTGACACTCATTTTATCATCTACACCTACCTGCTCCTTATAAAAAAAATTTAGTTTATTTTATTTTTTCTAATAACTCCACATATTATTCAGAACATTCTCATGAATACTAATTTAGTTAATTAGTATGAAAACACCTCGGAATGAAGCTTGAGCTCCTTGCTGAAGGCGTCCTGTTCGTCCATATGTTGATGTAGTAGCCAAATGATTCGTTGCTCTAGGTGATAATGCTGTCGAGCGGCCGGGTCGATGATGGTCGATGTGGCTGAGGTCGCCTCGGAGATCTTCAAGTAACTTCGCCGGGCGGTTCTCCTTAAAAGAGCTTGTGTTCGAACTGCAACGTCTTCAAATAACCTCAATGTCACGGCCACCGCAAACCACACCCAAGTTTAATTACTATAGCTGATCCTATCTATCAATTTCAAATGCAAGTCAATATGTTATTGCCTCAGCCATTCCATGAGTTTTTTTTTTTTTTTTAGATATGACATCGTCATTCATTTTGGTAGGATTTACTAGTTCAGAATTTAATTTGAAAGTCATATTTTGACTCGTTTTTGGGACGCCCTTGATAGCCAATAACGAATAGCAAATATTTTTCCTTATGTAGATGGTATTTTAATAAAAACTTGATGAGTACTTTTACTGCTATATCAAGAATTACTCTACAAATTGCTTGATGTACAATAGATAATAGATTTGTTTTTGTCTTGTCGAATCTTTTTCATGGCTAGATAGATGATAGATGATAGATAATGTTCAATCGATTAAGATCGACTCCTTAATTTGACTTGAGAGATTCAGGTAACACTGACATTCTCCAAATTATTTGAATTGTGTCTTCTTTTCCAGTTCCCCAGTTTTGTTCCTGTCCCAAATCCCAATCAATGACACCTACTATAGAAGAACAAATTCTTAAAATCCGTAAATTCAGCGCCTAATTCACTGCGTATACATCACAATTACCAACTAAGTAATAATCGTTACTAGCGATTTAGATCCCAAAAAGGTGTTTATGCTACAGAACAGAACAGAACAACAGATGGTCCAGCCGTTCATGGCCTCCCGATGGCGATGGTACAGCAGTTCATGACCTCCCGATAGCGAAATCGTGGCCGTTGATGATCGGCAGCGACCCGGATCGGCCCGAACCGGACCCGGGTCGACTATTTTATTAATTTTTTTAAAATTCGACGGCCACGATTTCGTGGCCATTGATGATCAACGGCCGACCCGCCGGGTCAGCCGTTGGAATTTCTTTTTTTATTATTATTTTCCTATAAATACTCCTCCACTCTCTTTTCTAATTCTCATTCTCTCATTTGCTTTCAAGTCTCAAGTCATATTTTTACAAATGTCTGGAGCGGGATCAAGTCGTAAGAGTGTGGCCGGTGCCAGAAAGGGAAAAAGCATAATGCCATCACTGCCCGAGTTCGAGTTCGAGCAAGGCGGCGATTCACCTCAATTCGATATCGACGACTATGATCTTGATATTTTCGGTTATGAATATCAAATACGTCATCATCATCAAAGTCAAGAAAGTAGGAGCAATACATCCAGTACGATGGCGGGTTCTACGGCTACAAGACCAACTCGAGTGTCTCGCCCGACATCTGATATCTTCATCAAATATTTCGAAAAAGTAACGCTCCCTTCCGGTGATATGCAAGCAAAATACAAATATTGTTCGAAATGTTATAAATTTCAACAAGGAGGAGGTTACGGAACCCTTACTCGACATGTGGAGAGAAATCATCCGGTGGAAATTGGTATCGATCGTTCTCAAACTCAAATTCTGACATTCTCTTCTCAATCGGGTTGGGATAACGAATATAAACTTTTTAAATTTGACGAATCTAGATTTAGAGAAGAAACTGCTAAATTTTGTGTGATTGAACAATTTTTTTTAGTTTTAGCGATAAATTATCTTTTGAAAATTGACTTTCTACAAGTGCAAATCCTTCTATTAAACGTATCCCAAGAAATACTCTAAAACACACACTTTTAAAATTAGTCTTAGAACAAAAAAAAGAATTAATTAAAAAAATTTCTAGTTTAAACAGTAAAGTTTCTTTGTGTTCCGATATTTGAAGTGATCATTGACAAAGTTGTTTATATATGGGTATTACTTGTCATTGGATTGATAATAATTGGGGCATTCAAAAAAGATTGCTAGCATATAGATATTTTAACGAAACACACACGACACTAAATATTTCATAACTTATTTTTGTTATATTAGAAGAATATGGTCTAACTTCTAAAGTTTTTTCAATTTCTTTTGATAATGCTAGTGCAAATACCTCTAGTATTAGTGAGCTTATTGATATATATAAATCATCAATATGTGGAAGATTTTTTCATATTAGGTGTACATGTCATATTTTAAATTTGTGTGTTCAAGATGGACTTAAAAATTTAGGATCACATATTCAACCAATTAGGAGTGTAATTCATTATTTATGGACACATCCTCAAGTTATGAAAAAATGGAGAAAATTTTATAAAATAAATGGTATGAAGCCTAAACGGTTTGCACGTGACGTCCCAACTCGTTAGAATTTTACTTATAAATTATTGTTATCTACTTTTGATGTCACGCCCCGAGGTAGACTCTGTCCGGCCAACGGACGGCACCCCCTTATGACAATTCCAATACGCATAAAAGTCGCAGATTATAACACACATATCGAATATGTATAACAACACAGCAAAACATACAACATCAATAGCGGAAGCCAAACACATGGAAATACAAACTCGTCAACATAAGTACATCGGTATATCCGTCCATACTAGAATAAAATCCATACTGAATATCAAAAGAGAACATACAACATGATCTCCAAAACAATAAGAGTCCATATAAAGCTACATATGACGGGAAGCAAAACCCTCGGAAAAACGGCGAGATGGGATCAGGTGGCAATGCTCCGAGTCCATGCCGAAGTCTTCTATCTACTACCTGGGTGACAGGAAACCCAGGGTCCAGGGTGGTGAGTATAAAACTCAGGGGTAATATATAGAAGTGCATAAACAACATACAGGGTAAAGAGATCTACAGGTATACATGTGAAGATCTACAGGTATGCAACATGAGTCCGACAGACATACAGTACTAAGCATAGTAATCAGTAATCACATACATGTCCTACTCATAGCATAAACTGAACTGATCAACTGACATAAAGTAATGTACATACCTGACGGTCTGTCCTCCATATGATCTATAACATCCTGAACAGATATATCATGACATAATCCAAATAGTACACACTCATGCTCAACACATGCACAGCGGTATATAAAATATGCAAAAAGGCATGTAGCATGATGTACAATCATATGCAGCAACCAAATGCAGCATCTCACAGGCATATGTAAAACATATATCACATACACGCATACATATATATATCAGCAATGCATATGCATGGCCATGTCATGACCATTCCCAACCACGACCCAAAGATGGCGGGTGTCACGATGACGACTAGCCCGACCGCCACTACTACTCTCGAGTGACCTAGTTGGGTAGTATGAATGAGTAGCATAAAAGAGTATAGAGCTAACTTCTCCCCGGGGGTCCCTGCTGCTGGTCGCTCCGTCACTACCCATGAGTTAATGAGCTCTGACACGGACAAGACGTCACACAACCACCGCTATAGTGGGCGAGTGCTAACACCACTGCTGCTCGGTGGCGGTGCGCATCTCCAGCCTACCACCATCCTTAGTGGAGCGCCAGACATCCAATGCTCTGCCCTCAACCCTGCTACCACTACCCCGAGTGGCCGGGGAGGCAGGATGACTGACGACTTGTCTCATCCATAAGGGAGACCCAGCCATCAGCATGCATGCAATGTAATGATGCATAGTTAACGCACAAATCCTCGCAACACTCCCTAACTCACGGGGAGACCTAGTCAACTAAAAGTCAACCATGCAAGGACAACTAATCCGTAATCACTACCTATTTACCTATGTACAGATAAATAGATCCGTCAAGATAACCCACTACTAGGTGTACGGTACAACAACCAACCTCGTAATTTGGACTCATCACCTAACCTAGTGATGCAACCTAGTAACCCAGATCTGAGGTCATAAAGATAACCCTAACCACAGGTATTTACTGAACCTCTATTAGCTAGCACATAATAGAGTTTTACAGTTCCTATCCATGCTAGATAATTAATGACGTAACGGAGTATATATCTCAAGGTCAAAGACAGTACAAGCATATGAGTAAATAAGAGTTGATCTAAGGTAAACAGGTATAACATATATACAATGTCATGTCATGCACGAAATTGATCAAACTACGGACTGTAGATATTACCCACGATCTGAAGCTCAGATAATCCTCACTACGGGCACCGCTTCGTATCCCAAACCTGCACATAATCACAAATTAGGATTTAGCATAACACTCCAATAATAATACGAATAAATACTATTTTATATTCGTATTCCTTTCCCGTCTACGAATAAGAACCCTACTAATCCCAAATCAATTAACACAATCCATCTACATCCACAACCTCATCGGACACGGTTCCATCATAACCTTTCCTTCCACACACTACCGACACCATACAGAACACTACCCATCCATCGTCGGCAGCTCCCGCATCGGATTACCTACTGCATCTTTGTTAGTGAGAGCCCTAGAGCCAATCATATGATGATTGTTGTATGGACTTTATTGTATCATATTCCTATTTATAAAGGCATGGTTATTATATTTACTTGTATTGGTGCCAAATAACTAAATATAATAATGTCCTTGAGTAGTAGGTTCTTATCTATATCAATCGATTGGTTGAATCGATAATGAGATGATATAGAGAACACTACTCTTAATCATTCCTAGTCGAGTATTAACATTCAGGGACAATGTTAATGCGTAGAGACTAGCATGTAGGTCAACAAGATGACTTGATCTCACAAGTCATGGATATGAGATATCAAGTTGACACATGGGTATGCATTGGAGAATGTATACTGAATGACCCGCCATGAGAAAGTATCATGGATCGTTATATGAGTGTCATATACTTTCTCATGTGGCTATTAGTATGACTATTAGTCCTTAGACCTGAAGTCACCATGGTTCCCTCATAAGGAGTTGCATACTTTGCTTCACAAACGCCACCCGTAAATGGGTGGACTATAAAGGCGATTACTGGGTATGTAACAAATTATGCGGAGGGATGTGAGTGATGTAGATGAGATCTATCCCTCCTATATGACGGGGTGACATCGATATTCTTGATAGAGTGAGACCACGAAGTGCATGGTTACCATGACGAAATGAGTCGATATGAGATATTGAGCTCATTTGATTAGAGTGAGTCTACTGAGTTCAAGATTTAGATTATGCAGGATGACACGGTCTATGCCTCGATTGGTCAATCTAGATGTCAAGGATAGAGGGACATTGTCACATATTGTGAGAGTCACAATTAGTAGTCACAAAGGAGATGTTGGAGCTCAACATTCTTGTAACTTGGGTAGCAATGATGTGTTGCTAGATACCGCTCATTGCTTATGTTCCTAAATCGGTTTAGGGACATTGCCAACGTTACAAGAACCTATAGGGTCACACACATAAGAGCAATTAGATGGAGATTAGGTTCATATGATGAACCATGAGGATTAGGTTCATGGGATGAACCAAATTGGATTAAGAGTAATCCAAATTAGACTAATTGAGTTAGACTCAAGTTGATTCAAGTGTTGAATGAGTCTAATTTAGATTTGATTAATCAAATCAATTTAAATTAAATGAATAGAGATTCATTAAATTAAATTGACTTGAATCAAATGGTTGGATTTGATCAACCATGGGAGATATGAGGTCAAGTTTGACTTGACTTGAGAGGGAAGATGAAAGGTCAAGTTTGACTTGACCAAATGCCATGTCATGATGATGACTTGGCATGGCCGGCCAATGATGATGTTCCACATCATCATGGACACATCATGGGGTGCCACCTCATAAGGGAGACCAAGAGCCATTGGCTCTTGGAGTTACATGCATGCATGTAACCCCCTTATAGTGGGTTATGGATGATGTGAAGTTAAGTTGTGTAACTTCATCTTCTTCCTCTTCTCTTCCCTCAAGCTCTCTCTTCCTCATCTAGCCATGAACGTCCAAGGGGTGCTAGCACACTCTAGGATGCTTTTCTCCACCTATTGCTTGTGTGGATACCGATAGAGGAGTGTACACTTGACACTCTCGAGTTCCGGCGAACCTTTTGTACGAGGGGGATAAGCGAAGGGCGTCGCTACGAGGGTAACACTCTCACCTTCTAGATCTAAGGTAGATCTAGGGTTTTTATATAAACACATACATGTTTTGTTTTAATACATCTTCGCACGGATCCGTGGCCGGGGCTTCCGAGGTTTCCGCAACGCAAAAAGCGGTTTTTGCGGCTCGGAAAAACCCAACAGTGGTATCAGAGCCACGTGCGAAGCATGTATGTGTTTCGTTTTTGTAGTTTTTATATTAGATATAAAAAAATTACAGATTTATATGTTTCTGTAAATTTTCTTATTTTATAGAATTTTTGGGTATTTTTCTCGTAGAGTCGAAGCAACGAGTGTTGGGACACTCGTAGGCTTCAACCGTCGAGAAAAACTCTCCGAATCGGCGAGTTCTCGCTTTAGGTTTTTGGGACAGCGACTTAAGTCACTGTAAGATCATTGTAGGGACACTTGCGAAGTTTATTTTGCGAGTAGGGGCGCTGCCCCTATCCCCGAAAGGGGCCATGTCCCGCGATCGCGCCCGGAAACCGCTTAGCGGGACCGTTTCGGAGGGGTGACTCATAAATTCAAAATAAATTAGGAAAAATTATAGAAATTTTCTGTAAAAATACATAATTTAGAATTATGTATAATTCTGTGATTGTCATGGCCCAATAACCCAATTGGATTGGATTATGTGTGTTGTAATTCATAATACGGCCTGCGTGCCGTTTTGTGGTTGTGCGTGTTGTAAAGTGTTTGCGACTGGCCGTGACCTATTCTTTTAATATTCTAGTTGTAAATAGTTTTAGACTCGAATGTAACTCGAGTTTCGTATTTGTAATGTACAAAATGGAGCGGTGGAAAGTCCACTCGAAGACGAGATTACGAGAAGGGTGACGACGACACATGGCGGTCAAAGGAAGCGCTTGGAGAAGCCGCTAGCCTTAGGTTGACCGTCCGATCTTCTCATTGGCTTGAGAAGATCGTAGTAGGGCCATGACTATATCACATTTAATGATATATATATATGTTGATATATATATATGTATATTTAATTGATTTTGCTTGTATGTATGTGATGCATGCTAGTAGAAAAATGTTTGTATGTATATGATGCATGCTAGGTTAATTTTCTTGTATGTATATGATGCATGCTAGAATAATTAATGTATGTATATGATGCATGCTAATATAGGATAATAAAGGCCTAAATGCGTATAAGATACACATTACGATTAGATTAGATCATAATCGAATCAACTCAAAATGCCTAATGAGCCTTGATACCCATCACTACCTCGATCATTTGTTGTCATGTTGAATCGCCAAAGCAGAGCAACGATATTATCTTGGTAGGGTGCGGAGGGACAATCTTGGTCCCGCCTATCACGACTGGGTTAGAGTAAGCTCAATTAGATTGAGCAAAACTAGTTAACTCAATTGGATCGAGTAGAACTATAGGCATATTCCAATCGTTGGAAAGATAGGTTAAGATCGCATTTACACTAAATCTTGGGCGATTTAGCCAAAGCTAACTCAAGGTCTTTGTAAATGTGGGTCTTAATCCTATAAACAAGAGTTGCATAGAGATGTAATCGGTAATGTGTTACCCAGATCGTATAAGTCTTGGGCGATTTAGCCAAAGCTAACTCAAGGCTTAGTATGCTGTGGAACTTGTACAGCAAGAATTATAGCTATTTTGTATGAATCTAGTAAAAGTGGTTTGACAACATCCATAACTCGATTCTACAAAATTCCTATAATTTAGTGGGAGCATCATTTGATTAAAGGCCTAATTAAATGATAAAAGGAATATGATATTAATTCTCTGCATTGTATATTGTAGATAACTATGTCGACAAACACGAACACTCTCTCTCTGCGATCTGTCCTTGAGAAGGACAAGCTCAATGGAGCAAATTTCTGGATCTGCACAGAACTTGAGAATTGTTCTCACCCAAGAAAGGAAGTTGTACGCCCCGAGGCCCATTCCGGAGGCACCTCCTGCCAATGCCTTGCGAGCTAACAAAGATGCTTACAAGAAGCATCAAGATGATGCATTAGATGTGTCATGTCTAATGCTCGCGACCATGAACTCTGAGCTTCAGAAGCAACACGAGTTCATGAATGCTTATGATATTGTTGGACATCTTCGTCAACTATATCAAGGACAAGCTAGGCATGAGAGATATGAAGTCTCTAAGGCATTATTTGGGTCCAAAATGCAAGAAGGGACTCCCGTAGGTACATATGTACTCAAGATGATTGGGTACGTAGAAAACCTACAAAGGCTGGGATTCCCACTTGGCCAAGAGCTGGCCACTGACCTAATCTTGCAATCTTTGCCACAAGCCTTCAATCAATCTGTCATGAACTATAACATGAATGAAATTGATAAGCATTACCGAGATGCTCAAAGATGTTGAGAATCGCAGAGCTTAACCTTAAGAAGGGTAAATCTGACACCATTTTGATGGTGTAGAAGAAGAAAGGCAAGGGCAAGCCTAAAGGTAAGGGAAAGTCCCAAGCCAAGGGCAAAGGCAAAGAACTTAAACCTAAAGGAGGGGTAGCCAAGGAAGGGGCTTGCTTTCCGCAAGGAAGCAGTGACACTGAAGCGAATCGCAAGGCATACCTAGAAGATCTTAAGAAGAAGAGAAGTGAGACTTCTACTTCAGGTATAAATGTTATAGAAGTCAATCTATCTATTTCTTCATCTTGGGTATTAGATACCGGATGTGCATCTCACATTTGTACCAATGTGCAGGGGCTGAGAAATAGCAGGGCATTGACAAAGGGCGAGGTGGACCTACGAGTAGGCAATGGAGCAAGGGTTCTGATTCTTTGTAGGAACTTATGATCTATCTCCGCCTCCGGGCTTGTACTAGAATTAGATGAATGTTGTTATGTGCACCTTTAACTAAGAACATCATTTCGCTTTCTTGTTTGGACAAGAAAGGTTTTTCATTTATAATAAAGAACAAATGTTGTTCAGTTTATTTAAATGATATGTTCTATTGTAGTGCACCTCTAATGAACGGACTCTACTTTCTAGACTTAGAGAGCCCTATCTATATCATAAGTACCAAGAGGTTCAAGTCAAATGAGTTGAACCAAACCTATCTCTGGCATTGTCGCTTAGGTCACATAAATGAGAGTCGCTTATCTCAGCTCCATAAGGATGGGCTGCTAGACTCATTTGATTTTAAATCATATGAGACATGCGAGTCTTGCCTTTTAGGCAAGATGACCAAGACTCCCTTTAGTGGACATAGCGAAAGAGCAACAGATTTGTTAGGACTTATACATAGTGATGTATGTGGTCCCGCTAGAGGTGGTTACAGGTGTACTTCATTACATTTATCGATGACTTGAGATATGGTTATGTGTATCTTATGACACATAAATCAATCCTTTGAAAAGTTCAAAGAATTCAAGAATGAAGTACAAAACCAAACTTGACAAGAGTATTAAGATACTTGATCAGATCGAGGTGGTGAATACCTTAGCCATGAGTTTCGTGACTATCTAGCCGAGTGTGGGATTCTATCCTAACTCACTCCTCCCGAAACACCACGCTGGAATGGTGTATCCGAAAGGAGGAATCGCATCTATCGATATGGTACGATCTATGATGAGTCACACAGATCTTCCTATATCCTTTGGGGATATGCTCGACACGAGCCTTTACCCTTAACCGTACCATCCAAGGTCGTGGTAAAGACACCATATACGATATGGACAAGGAAAAATCCCAAGATGTCTTTTATGAGGATTTGGGGTTGTGAGGCTTACGCTCGACGCCAAGTCTCGCATAAACCGGGACCCAAATCCGATAGGTGCTATTTTGTTGATATCCCAAGGAAACAAAGGGATATTATTTCTACATTCCCAAAGACAAAGTGTTTGTAGTAAAGATCGGGGTTTTTCTAGAAAGGGATTTTGTTTCTAGAAAAACTAGTGGGAGTACGTTCGATCTTGAAGAAATTCAAGATAAGGACCATAGCACTGAGGCCTTGATGGAGGTTGAACAGGAACCACAAAGTGTTATGGGTGATGAGATTGTTGCACAAAGAGTTGTGGAACAACCACCTGTTCATGTAGACCTACCTCTTCGCAGGTCTGATAGGGTACGTCGTCAGCCTGAGAGATACTCATTTCTCTTGTCTGACCATGATGACGTTATGCTCATTGAGAATGAGCCTACCTCCTATCAGGAAGCTGTGATGAGCCTAGATTTTGAGAAATGGCTAGAGGCCATGAGATCCGAGATGGAATCCATGTACACCAACCAAGTATGGACTTTGGTTGATCGACCTGAAGGGGTCAAACCCATTGGGTGTAAGTGGGTCTTTAGGAGAAAGACTGACATGGATGGACTTACCCATACCTATAAGGGCCGATTGGTGGCTAAAAGTTTCAAGCAAATTTATGGTATTGACTATGATGAAACCTTTTCTCCAGTGGCGATGTTTAAGTCCATTCGGATCTTGCTTGCTATTGCAGCATACCATGATTATGAGATCTGACAGATGGATGTCAAAACCGCGTTTCTGAATGGAAACTTACTCGAGAATGTGTACATGACACAACCTGAGGGTTTTGAAGATCCACAAAGATATCGGGAAGGTATGCGCAAAGGTCCATTTATGGGCTAAAGCAAGCTTCGAGCTGGAATCTTCGATTCGATGATGCGATCAAACAGTTTGGTTTCATCAAGAATGAAGATGAACCTCGTGGTCTACAAGAGGGTTAATGGGAACACAGCTTGTGTTCCTTGTATTGATTGTGGATGACATACTACTCATTGGGAATGACATCCCTTCGCTAGATCTGAAGACTTGGCCGGGACGTGCTTTCAATGAAGGACTTAGGTGAAGCTACCTATATTCTAGGCATCAAGATCTATAGAGATAGATCTAAGAGATTGCTTCGCCTAAGTCAGTACATACATCGACACGATTACTTGGTTTGCTACGCAATTCCAAGAAAGGACTTCACGATGTCACATGGTGTGAGTCTTCAAGACTCAAAGTCCTCTTCTAGAGAGGAGAGAGACCGCATGGATAAGATCCCTACGATCCGCTATAGGATCTATCATGTACGCCATGTCCGTACTGCTCCGATGTCTCGTATGCTTTGAGCATGACTAGTAGATACAAGTCAGATCCAGTTGAGCGTCACTGGATAGAAATCAAGAATAATCATAAGTACTTGAGAAGGACTAAAGAATATTTCTAGATATTTGTAGGCGATGAGAGGAGCTAGAAAGGGTTACAATGATGCAAGCTTCCAAACCACCGTGATGATTATAGATCGCAATGTGGTTCGTGGTTTTGCTTGAATGGTGGCGCTGTGAGCTGGAATAGTTCCAAGCAGAACACAGTTGCTGATTCTACAACAGAGGCCGAATATATCGGTGCTTCCATCTTATTCGAGAGATTATCGATAGAGGAGATGTGAAGATTTGCAGAGTACCCACAGATGCTAACATCGCAGATCCCTTGACCAAGGCTTTGGCACAGAAAAAGCATGATGGTCACAATAGGTCATTGGGTATTAGATACTACGGTGATTGGCACTAGTGCTAGTGGGAGATTGTTAGTGAAAGCCCTAGAGCCAATCATATGATGATTGTTGTATGGACTTTATTGTATCATATTCCTATTTATAAAGGCATGGTTATTATATTTACTTGTATTGGTGCCAAATAACTAAATATAATAATGTCCTTGAGTAGTAGGTTCTTATCTATATCAATCGATTGGTTGAATCGATAATGAGATGATATAGAGAACACTACTCTTAATCATTCCTAGTCGAGTATTAACATTCAGGGACAATGTTAATGCGTAGAGACTAGCATGTAGGTCAACAAGATGACTTGATCTCACAAGTCATGGATATGAGATATCAAGTTGACACATGGGTATGCATTGGAGAATGTATACTGAATGACCCGTAATGAGAAAGTATCATGGATCGTTATATGAGTGTCATATACTTTCTCATGTGGCTATTAGTATGACTATTAGTCCTTAGACCTGAAGTCACCATGGTTCCCTACATAAGGAGTTGCATACTTTGGCTTCATCAAACGTCACCCGTAAATGGGTGGACTATAAAGGCGACATCGGGTATGTAACGAATTATGCGGAGGGATGTGAGTGATGTAGATGGGATCTATCCCTCCTATATGACGGGGGTGACATCGATATTCTTGATAGAGTGAGACCACGAAGTGCATGGCCATGACCAAATGAGTCAATATGAGATATTGAGCTCATTTGATTAGAGTGAGTCTACTTGGAGTTCAAGATTTAGATTGTACCGAGGATGACACGGTCTATGCCTCGATTGGTCAATCTAGATGTCAAGGATAGAGGGACATTGTCACATATTGTGAGAGTCACAATTAGTAGTCACAAAGGAGATGTTGGAGCTCAACATTCTTGTAACTTGGGTAGCAATGATGTGTTGCTAGATACCGCTCATTGCTTATGTTCCTAAATCGGTTTAGGGACATTGCCAACGTTACAAAAACCTATAGGGTCACACACATAAGAGCAATTAGATGGAGATTAGGTTCATATGATGAACCATGAGGATTAGGTTCATGGGATGAACCAAATTGGATTAAGAGTAATCCAAATTAGACTAATTGAGTTAGACTCAAGTTGATTCAAGTGTTGAATGAGTCTAATTTAGATTTGATTAATCAAATCAATTTAAATTAAATGAATAGAGATTCATTAAATTAAATTGACTTGAATCAAATGGTTGGATTTGATCAACCATGGGAGATATGAGGTCAAGTTTGACTTGACTTGAGAGGGAAGATGAAAGGTCAAGTTTGACTTGACCAAATGCCATGTCATGATGATGACTTGGCATGGCCGGCCAATGATGATGTTCCACATCATCATGGACACAACATGGGGTGCCACCTCATAAGGGAGACCAAGAGCCATTGGCTCTTGGAGTTACATGCATGCATGTAACCCCCTTATAGTGGGTTATGGATGATGTGAAGTTAAGTTGTGTAACTTCATCTTCTTCCTCTTCTCTTCCCTCAAGCTCTCTCTTCCTCATCTAGCCATGAACGTCCAAGGGGTGCTAGCACACTCTAGGATGCTTTTCTCCACCTATTGCTTGTGTGGATACCGATAGAGGAGTGTACACTTGACACTCTCGAGTTCCGGCGAACCTTTTGGACGAGCGGGATAAGCGAAGGGCGTCGCTACGAGGGTAACACTCTCACCTTCTAGATCTAAGGTAGATCTAGGGTTTTTATATAAACACATACATGTTTTGTTTTAATACATCTTCGCACGGATCCGTGGCCGGGGCTTCCGAGGTTTCCGCAACGCAAAAAGCGGTTTTTGCGGCTCGGAAAAACCCAACAATCTTTTCTTCCGCACAGCCACAGCCGGCACCATCAACTTGCAATCACAAAACTTAATCAACACCGGATGAGACCTTACCACTCCAATCACAACCTAATTCCCAAATCGAAGTCTATCACCAGCACTCAAATTCCCGATTGAAACTTATCACAGGTTATTCTCCAAATCACAGCTACGATTCTCAACCCACCACACACAACCGATCTTTGATTCAAACACTACACTATAGCTGAACAATTGAAATATCAACGTTACTGATCAAATCCTTACCAACTCAGAACGTATCAAGCCTTAGCTAATAACGATCCAAACATATCAAACCATCCATAGAACGAAACTCATCACTGGAAATTACCCGAATCACACCCAAATAGTCATCGGCAAATCAAATTTCCAATACAACGCAAATCCAACAATCACAGCATACCAAAAATTCAATCAATGGATACCGCGATTAGATATCGGGTTAGGTCCAACTTACCGAGTCCAACCTTCACCGTGGCGATATCTCCCAAATTCAGCTCACGAAACAATCCACTCCGACATCGCTAAAACCGATCTGAGCTAAAACCAACATTCCCAGCTAGATCTAAACTCCCATTCCAAAAGAAAGACGACACACGAATCCTTACCTCCGATGGCATTTCCGCGCCGCGACGACGTCGCCGCCCATCGAGTGTCGCCGCGCCTTCTTTCGGCGAGAACCTCCCTTGATCCCGTGGAGATCTACCAAGTGGCGGCACCGCCGAGTCAGCTTGCCGGATCGCCGACGAGATCGGCGAAGAAAACGCACGCGAAGAAAGGTTCGGCGCGGAGAAGGAAACTCGCGAGGAAATGGGGTTCGCTTGCTGGCGATTATAAGCGCTGCTCAACGAACCCGTTAACTTGACCAACTCTAAGCTCAATTGGATTGATTCATTGACCCATGTTCGCCCAAGCCCATCTCACCAAGCCTTCATTACCCATTTCATTTCAATTTGGCCCAAATCCATTCACCCATTTCATTTAATTTTGGCCCACTATTTAAGCCTAATTAATCCCCTAATTAATCCTAATTAATTAACGAGTTAATATATATATATATATATATATATATAGATAATTTATATATATATATATATATATATATATATATATATATATATATATATATATATATATATATATATATATATTTCCGTATTCTACATTCTCCCCCACTTAATAAAATTTGGTCCCCAAATTTCCGTACTTATATGCAGTAATCAACATAAGAAATTTCTTGAATTACTACATACCTCACGTGAACAGGTGAGGGTATCGAGCTTGGATGATATCCTCCAGCTCCCATGTCGCCTCCTCATTAGTGTGATGCTGCCATCCAACCTTTACCAGGCGGATGGTTTTGTTCCGTAACTGACGCTCTTTGCGATCAAGAATCCGCACAGGAACCTCCTCATATGTCGCGTTAAGTGGGAGTGGAACCGACTTCAGCTGAATACGATCCGACGCGACGCGTATTTCCTCATCATAGACACATGGAATACGTTATGGACGCTCGCAAGCGTCGGAGGTAGAGCCAATCGGTATGCTACACCTCCAATCCGCTCTAATATCTCGAATGGTCCAATGTATCGGGGTGCTAATTTTCCTTTAATTCCGAATCTCTTGACTCCTTTCGTAGGCGATACACGTAGGAACACATGATACCCTATAGAAAACTCCAGTGATCTTCGCCTCCGATCCGCATAACTTTTCTGTCTGTCCTGAGCCTCTGACAATCGTCGTCTGATAACACGAACTAACTGCATCGTGATCGCTTTGAATACTCGAGGGCCCAATAATCGCCGCTCCCAACATCCTCCACAATCGAGATCTGCAGGTCGACCGTACATAAAGCCTCAAAGGGAGCCATCTGAATGGAAGAGTGATAGCTATTATTATACGCGAACTCCACCAAGTGAACGTGATCCTCCCAAATCCAAATCCATGACGCAAGATCTCAATAAGTCCTCCAAAGTTCAATAGTACGCCCGATGGCCCATCCGTCACGGGTGAAATGCGATCGAGACGGCTCGGTGCCCATAGCATGCTGAAGACTCTGCCAGAATCGTGAAGTAAAACGCGGATCTCTGTCAGATATGATACTCAAGGGTACTTCGTGTAGTCTGACAATCTCTCTGCAGTATAGCTCAGCTAGACGATCCAATGGATGTGTCTCACGAATCGGAAGGAAATGAGCGGATTTGGTTAATCTATCAACAATCACCCAAATCGCATCATGTCCTTTACGGGTTCTGGGCAACCCCGTAACAAAATCCATCGTAATATGTTCCCACTTCCATTCCGGAATTGGGATTCTCTGTAGCAATCCGGCGGGTTTCTGATGTTCAGCCTTTACCTGCTGGCAGACCAAACATCGAGCGACGAAATCCGCAATATCCCTCTTCATACCGTCCCACCAATAGGAACGCCTCAAATCCTGATACATCCGGGTACCGCCAGGATGTATAGCAAATCTCGAGTGATGTGCCTCTCGTAATAACTCCTCCTTAATCGGATGTGTGTCTGGAACACATAATCTCCCTCTGAATCGGAGGACTCCAGTCTCGTCACACGAGAAATCTGTCTGTCGTCCTGAGTCCAGAGTGCTGCATAAGAACTGCAGATGCTGATCACTAGCTTGTGCCTCCTTGATCCTCTCAATAATATCAGACTGGGCAACCATAGATACCAATATCCCCCGGGATGTTTGACCCTGTTCAGACAACCCCAACTCTGAGAACTGTCGAACAAGATCAGTCACTGCGGTCAAATGACTAGCCAGAATCCCACGGGACTTCCTGCTCAGTGCATCTGCTACAACGTTAGCTTTACCCGGATGATACTGAATGGTGCAATCATAATCCTTTAGGTATTCCATCCATCGTCTCTGTCTAAGATTCAATTCTTTCTGAGTGAAAAGATATTTCAAACTCTTATGGTCCGTATAGATCTCAAAAGTAATCCCATACAGATAATGTCTCCATATCTTTAGCGCAAAAATGATGGCTGCTAACTCCAGATCGTGTACCGGATAATTCCTCTCATGATCCTTAAGCTGACGGGAGGCATAAGATACTACACGGTCGAACTGCATCAAAACTGCTCCCAATCCTTGGAAAGAAGCATCAGTATACAGTACCATCCCATCGCAAGAAGAAGGAATCACCAATACCGGTGCAGAAACTAGACGCTGCTTAAGCTCCTGAAAATTGGACTCACACGCCTCTGACCAAGCAAACTTGACCCCTTTCCGGGTCAAGCGAGTAAGTGGTGTGGCTATACGGGAAAATCCCTCCACAAATCTACGGTAATACCCGGCCAATCCAAGAAAACTATGGACTTCCGAATGATTTTGGTCGCTTGCTCCCATGTAATTGCTGATTTTCGGGGATCAATCAAATACCTGCTAGATACCACATGTCCAAGAAATCCTGAAGATAACTGTAAAGCGCACTTACTAAATTTGGCATATAAATGCTCTCGTCGTAATGTCTCCAATACAATCCGAAGATGGTGCTCATGCTCCTCCTCAGAACGAGAATATATCAAGATATCATCTATGAATACGATGACAAACTGATCTAAGTACCTCAAGAATACCCGGTTCATCAAATCCATAAAGGCAGCTGGAGCATTAGTAAGACCAAATGGCATCACTAGAAACTCGTAATGTCCATAACGCGTGCGGAACGCTGTCTTCTGAACATCCTCGTCTCTTACCCTCAGCTGATGATAACCTGATCGCAGATCAATCTTGGAATACACGCAAGTATCCTTGAGCTGATCAAACAAATCCTCTATCCTCGGCAGTGGATATTTGTTCTTAACGGTCACTGCATTAAGTTGTCGGTAATCAATACATAACCGCAGAGATCCATCTTTCTTTTAACGGCAAGACCGAGGAGCTCCCCAAGGTGAAACACTAGGACGCACAAAACCCCTATCCAATAACTCTTGCGGTGTATCTTTAGCTCACTTAACTCTTTCGGTGCCATCCTATGGAGCTTTGACACGGTGCGGTTCTGGAATCACCTCTATCGCGAATTCCACTTGCCTCGAGGTGGCAAGCCCGGTTCATCTAGAAATATATCAGGATACTCACGAACTACCCTCTGTTTGGAAAGAGGTGGTATCTCCTCACTCTCCACTTTGACCAATGAGAATAAGCGACAACCATCATCACGGGTACGATATAACGGAATTCCCATCAGGTGATCAATGGTCGTGGAAGGTCACTACTCTCACAATCCATCAAAGCATAATATGTAGCCAACCAATCCATTCCGAGTATAATGTCGAATTCCACCATCTCTAGCACTGAAGGTCCACCGTATATATCCTCAAAATCCAGCGGACAACCTCGATTACTTGATGTAGGTCAAAACCTGCTGATGGTAATGATACCGCTAATCCACAAGAACGAATCATAGGGATTCTCCAAATTTTTCTCAGAAATATACTAGAAATAAAGGAATGCGAGCTACCAGTATCAATCAATGTATTAGCAGGTATAGAATAAACCAAAATCATACCCCGAATGACCGATCCCTCGGCCCGCGATTGAGCATCCTCCGGGTAATGGCATAAACTCGTCCGATCTCACATGCGTAATTGCGCTCGGATATAATAGTAGAAGGCCTCCACTCGGATGGATATGGGTGTGATAATCTGCTTTGAGGTGACTCTTCTTGGCAGTATAATATATCCCCGAGGCCGTGGTAGATATCATTTGAGTAGGTAGTGGAATAATAACTCTCTGGGTGGTGTATAATGAATCGCCGGCATCCCGGAAGAATCACTCCCGTGTATATGATATATCTGAGCTGTAGGAGGGGGTGGCTGTCTCTGACCATGCATCTGCGTCCTAGATGCTGACCTCTGCTGATGATGCTGATCAGATCTCTTTCCCTTGCTGGAATTTCCTGAAAACTCCAACTGTGCCTTCAGAGTACACTCTCGACTCGTATGTCCTGGATGCTTGCAGTAGAAGCAAACATCGCGATCCAGAGGACACTCGGAAACATTATGGCTCTCAGACCCACACCTTCGGCATCCAATCATGTATCCGCTCTTACGGTTCTTCTGATAACCACCAGACTGCCCAGAAGCTAGTCGATTCCCTTTCTGTGCCCTAAATGATCCCTCTGTAGTACCTCGAGAAGCCCCTCTCTGATTCTGCTTCTTCTGAGTCTCAGTCATTATCCGCCTCCGCTTCTGGGACATCCGCTTACCTCCTTCTCCTTTGCAATTTGCTGAGAAGTCATCTCAATAGACAGAGCCCTATCCAGTGCCTCACGGTACGAGTTAATGGAGGATCCAGACATACTTACTCGAATATAGGATGCCAAACCTTGTGGTGTAACATCCGGTCCTCATCCCTGCTACAGACGGACGAGTTACGCTAATCGAGTAAACTCGCATTGTATTCCATAACGATCGATCCTCGCTTAAGGCTTAAGAACTCCGACGGCGTCGCGGTAGAGAACGCGAAGGAAAATCGCCTCCGAATATATCTCGGAAACGCGGGTGATGTTCGCTGCTCTCCCATCAAGGTCTTCGCATTTTCCACCATGTAGCCGCTCCCTAAGATGATAAGTCGCTAGACCCACCTTCTCCTCATCGGTGCAACTCATGAACTCAAATGTATCCTCCAAATTGTCTAACCAAGTCCGCAATCCAGTGGATCGACTCGCCTCTGAATAGCGTGAATCGGTCCTTGGTCGACTGCGCTAACACCGGATACGTGCCTTGACTCGACTCACCCAACCGAACTGTAGCTGACGTAGTCAAGGGTACATCGTGCTCTTGAGGTTCTCAACCTCCGGTAGGAGACTGCGCGTGGCTCCTCTGATCAATCGGTCCTCCGAGGTAGGTCGCTTTAGATGGTCGACCTCTCTTACGAGTCCCAACAGTGCTATAATATCCTCGCTCACACTGTTGAACGACTTACTTACTTAAATATTTAATCCAGAAAATATTAAGTGTTAAGATTTCTTACTTCGGACAACTCGGAGGTCATGCCTCTGTCAATCCCATCTTACCAAAATCGAAATCAAATCAAATCAAAACGATTTCCGAGGTCCCAAAATACGACAAAAACATTATTGCATGGCATCGCAACCTAGAGCTCTGATACCAATAAAATTGTCACGCCGAGGTAGACTATGTCCAACTGACAAGACTCTTTATGACAATTCCAATACGGTACAAAAGTCGCAGCCAGTATAACACATATCAAATATGTATAACAACACAGCAAAACGTACAACATCAATAGTGGAAGCCAAACACATGGAAATACAAACTCGTCAACATAAGTACATCGGTATATCCGTCCATACTAGAATAAAATCCATACTGAATATCAAAAGAGAACATACAGCATGATCTCCAAAACAATAAGAGTCCATATAAAGCTACATATGACGGGAAGCAAAACCCTCGGAAAAACGGCGAGATGGGATCAGGTGGCAATGCTCCGAGTCCATGCCGAAGTCTTCTATCTACTACATGGGTGACAGGAAACCCAGGGTCCAGGGTGGTGAGTATAAAACTCAGGGGTAATATATAGAAGTGCATAAACAACATACAGTGTCACGCCCCGAGAGCATGCCGAACCGAAAATCAAACGGACAGCACCTCCCCTGTACGTGGCAACATTTCGGGTTAATACAAGGCCCGTAGGCCCACAATAACAACAATATATATGTATGAAAACAAAACTACACAAGACACAGCGGAAACAAACCACAATAATACAACAATCTCACACATGCATACCGGTATGACTAACACACCCCAACAACATAACAAAACTACTACGACAAATACACAGCGGAAACGATACAACAACAATACAATGTCACACACGGGCAGCAGGCCCAAAACAAAATACGGAAGCCTCGTGAGATGAGATGACGTCAGCCGACGATGCTCCAAGCTGCCACGAAGTCTTCTACCTGTTACCTGGGCGACAGAATACCCAGGGTCCGTGGGGGGTGGTGAGTAAAACTCAGCAGGTAATCAGAGAAAACATGTATATATGTAATATCACATGTAATTCAACGACATATCTAGATGTACAACAGGTATATCAGCATAGTATATAAATACAAGCATATACCGTCTAACTGAATGAACAATATAAAAATGCAGACATACCTGAAGTCTGCTACGCTACTCTGATCCAACCTGAACATATATCCAATATATATATAACAGGAAGAGTAATACCAACACATAATCTACTCATGCTACAGGGCAAGGTATCTATGGTCTGTCCAACACATATCAATATCCGACACAAGTGTATAACATATGCAAGAAACATGCATGAATATGATGTCCACCCAAATGCAGCAAGCATAGTACAAACAAATGCAACATCACAATAATCAGATATATATATATATAGACTGTATCCATATATATATATATATTAATCTTAACCATCCATATATATATATATACATGCATATATGTATATATATATGGTAATATGCAAAACGCCATCAGATACGGCAATGCAGCATGCATGGTCATGTTGGCTCACCCTAAAGCTACCACGACCCCAGTGTGGCCTCGGTGGCTCGAGCATGACAACTGTCCCAACTCAACACCAACCACTACTCTCGAGTGGCCGAGTGGGCAGTATGATCGAGTAGCATATAAGCGTAAAGAGCAAGCTACACGATGGGGGTCCCTGCTGGTCACTCCGACTACTACCCATGAGTGGTCGAGTACCACACACGCAGGACTACGGCACGCAAATCCAACTACCACCGTCTATAGTGATAGAGTGCGGCACCTCAATGCTCTGCCCTCACATGGGTGACTCCTCCTATGAGTAACCGTGGAGGCAGGATGACTGGCGACACTCTCAACCACAAGGGAGACCTCGTCGCCAGCGTGCATGTAAATGCATGAATGCAATGTCTCACATACCGACATCCACCATAGACTCTCTGTTCTACAGAGAATCATACTAACCAGATCTACGCACTCTCTATCCTGTAGAGAGTCGTACTAAATCGATCATAATACTCTCTATCCTGTAGAGAGTCATACCAATCTAAGCGACACACTCTCTATCCTGTAGAGAGTTGTACTCAACTAATGGACACACTCTCTATCCTGTAGAGTCATATCTCGATTATAACAAGCTAGGACCATCGCGATACGATACCCTAAGTATCATTCCTCTGACCATTTACACAATACATGTTCCGTGGTAACATACAACCTAAGGGTACTAGAACAAATCCTAGGTTAAAGATATTATCTACCTACGGATGACCTTTTTACCCAAAGTACAATCAGGTTGTCATCCGGACTTTACTATTTGCACTTAACTTAAACAAATTCTAAGTTATTTACATCATCTATATGTATAACTCCTAATCATGATAAAATAAACATGATATCAGCAATGGAGTTAATAGCCGACGGTAGAAGATCAAGCATGCGATAAAAAGAACATGGTCAAGGTAATATGAACACCTAACATGCTCATATCAATGACTAAATCTGAATGAAAAACAACTACCCGGACCAGGTAGGAAATTACCCACTTGCTACTAAGATTCCTCTGAGAAGCTCCACCTCCAAATAGGAAATGACAAGCTTATCCCCGTTTGTCTTCATTACCTGCACTAAAAAGGCAGTTTAGAAGCAACCACCATATCTGTTAACAAAATAACATTGGTATACATCCAAAACATTCAGGTTTGGACTTACCAAGCCTAACTTCCTTCACAGCTTCTTGTTCCATGTCTGAAATAGCAACTTATACCAACCAGATGAATTTAGCCGTAGCTGCCATCTATCATCACAACCATAACACAGAACCTAGCTGTCGAAACATATATTGGTTGATAAAGTTTTCAAATCTCAACTTACCCAGCCCGGCTTTAATTCCAAAGCTTCTGATCAACGATCTTAGATTTAAATCCAAATAGCTTCTTGATACCTCTACACGTATATGATCCAAATGAATCAGTTAAACTGCAACCTATACCCAATTTCAATAACTCTAATCACCTGCAATCACAGTATGCACGTTTAATCCAATTTGTAACTTCTCAGATTTCCTTGCTCAAAAGAAATGGAACGAAAACAGAGGCCTTATACGACCAATTGAAAGCAGAGACTATAGGAAAACACAGGGAAGATTACCTGATCCAATTCCCTCGAACCACCGTAAGCTACTGATGGGGCAGTGTTGGTCAAATGGTTGTGCTCATGATAGGATGCGAAGGAGAGGAAATGGAAGTCGAAACAAACCGTCGGCGATGTGTGGACAAGAAGGCTGGGTGATCGATTGCCTGCCCTGGTGGAAATCTCCGACGGCGAGACTGCAATGATCCGCAGTTATGTCAACAACATTCGGTGAAGGGACGAGATCGACGGTGACGACAAGTGGATCTCATGGCATTCGGCTGTGAGATCGAGAGATAGGAAATTGCGATGGATTGGCGAGGGGCAGCGGCAAGCGATCGGCTTCTCAACTTGAGATCTCCGACAATGGAGATCTAGGCGACTGGTGAGATCCAATTCAGGGAAGGCCGAAAGTAGATGGATCTCGCGGCAAGGGGGAAAACGGCCAGCGGTGAGGCGACGGCAGCAGCGTGACGACGACAGTGGCTACAGCTCGGTGGTGTGTGCAGCGAGCTTCTCGAGTAGGCGGCACCGGCGGCGGTGAAGAGGCGCGCTCGAACGACGGCAGCGAAGGGGAGGAGCTCGTGATGCCAGCCTCTTCAACTCGCGGCGGCGACGCGTTAGGGCACGACAAGCGGGCTCGGCGAGAGGGCACAGTGCCGACGGAGCGATCCAAGGAGATCGGCGGATCGGTGGAGATCAGTGGCTCAGCGGTTAGGGAGATCCGACCGAGCGGCGGCGATGGCGCAGCGTGGCGGCGCGGTCGGTCGAAGGAAGAGCGACGACGGCGTGGGTGCTACCCTCTGCGTGACCGGCTGGCTTTGGGCGCCGGCGATCGAAGAGCCGAGGAGAGCGCGCGGCGGTAGCGACAGTGGCAGCGGCGTGTTGGCGCACGAGGGAGAAGGCGGCGCTGGTGGAGAGGAGGAAAGGTCGCGATTTGGGAAGAAACGGCTGATCGGGAAAACGGAAAATATAATAGGTTTTTAATTAAACCTATTAATTCCTAACAGATAGTCTAAACAGGCTTTACAAAAGTCTATCCGCTTTATCCCCATAAAATGTCCATAAGACCTCCGTTTAAATCCAGAAAAATGTCTAAAAATTCCTGAAAAATTCCATAAGCCAATTTCTTAATTAGCAAGATTTTTTTTTTCCGGTATCTTACATTCTCCCCCACTTAATAAAATTTGGTCCCCAAATTTCGTACTCACATGAAAAATTAATTCAGTAAGATTCCGAAATGACCACATGCCTCAAGTGAACAGGTGAGGGTACCGAGCTCGGATAGTATCTTCCAGCTCCCACGTAGCCTCCTCATCAGTATGATACTGTTACCCAACTTTTACGAGTCGGATGGTCTTGTTCCGCTACTGTCGCTCCTTGCGACTCAGGCTCCACCCTGGAATCACCTCGTAAGTCGCATTAGACTGAGGTAAAATTCGGAACCTCTTTCAGAGCATGTTCAACATGTGACATGTATTTCCTCAGTATAACTACAGGAAATACGTTGTGAGCATCCGCAAGTGTCGGAGGTAAAGCCAACCGATAAGCTACACCTCCATAATCCACGAAACAGGATCTCAAAAGATTCTCCAATGTCTGAATGGTACTCTCAGACAGTTCATCAGTCCGCGGATGAAATGTTGCACTAAGCCGAAGCTCTGTGCCCATAGTCTGATGCAGACTCTCCCAAAATCGCAAGGTAAATCGCGGGTCTCTATCAGATATAGTACTCAAAAGTACTCTGTGCAGTCTGATAATCTTTCGGCACAACTTTGTCGGACGATCCAACGAGTACGACCCACGAATAGGAAGGAAATGAGCTGATTCGGCTAGTCGACCCACGATCACCCAAATCACATCATGTCTTTTATGGGTTCTAGGCAACCTCGTAACGAAATCAATAGTGATATGCTCTCATTTCCATTCTGAAATTTGGAATTTTCTAGAGCAATCTAGCAAGTTTCTGATGTTCAGCCTTCACCTACTGGCATGCTAAACATCGAGCAACAAAATCTGTCATATCTCTTTTTATACCGTTCTACCAGTATAAGCATTTCAATCTCAGTACCTCCAAGTACCAACAAGGTATATAGCCCATCTCAAATGACGTGCTTTCTGTAGCAACTACCTTGAACATTGCAACTCCGGAACCCACTATCCTTATCAGAGATGGGGGATTATTTTCTCACAAGAGAAGTCCATCTACCGTCCAAAATTCACTCTACCACACACTTTGTAAGTGCATGGAAGATTATAGCGATCAATCTCACTGGTTCCAACTGTTTGCGTACCAGCAACTCTATTGTAGCTACCCAGTAGCTTATGAAATTCAATGAGCACTTCTACTCCATACAACTACAAATCCAGATAATAACTACTAAAGTCATGTCATGTATATGACAGACTATCTCGTAGTTTCTTAACTGTCGTAGGCATAAGATATGCCTCATTCAACTACATCGGATTCGTTCCGATCCTCAAACACGATCATCTGCGTACATCATCCTTTATCCACTCCGGAAGGATTAACTAATACTCATGTAAAGTTAACCGTCTAGGTCTTATATTTGGTTTCACCGACTTAGACTAAATAATTTCCAACATTACCTTTGTCAAACAAGTTCGTGGTATACTAATGCTTAAAAGCACCCCATCCACATCTACAGTACTAACCAAACCATACAGGGAAAACCACTAACTACTGTGGTTGAGTGCGCAACTCCAACTACCACAATCAACAGTGGCCAAGTTACGCAACTCCAACAATCACGAACGGATCCAATCGTGTTCAGGATACACGATTCTCAAATCCAGTGACGACTAAATCGTTAATTAGTCTAACAACTTAATCAAAAACAATCTCATACAATTCATACCAAGTATGAAATTGTCGTCTCCACACACCTGCATCCCCTTTTTCTCTAGGCTGATGATATATCAATCATCACAACGACAATGATAATTGTATGACGCCATGTCAATACAATATCAACACTCCAGTCGTAAACCAACCCTAGAGTATACACAGGTGTCTTTGGCTGATCTCAATAGATCATCTATCCTCAACGGAGGATATTCACTTTCAACAACTATCGCATTTCATCATCGATAATCGATGCATAATTCCAAAGTTTTATCCCTCTTTTATCAAAGAGTTCCGGATCTTCTTAAGGAGAAATACTGGGATAGATAAATATCCTCTCCAACATCTCCTACAATCACAACTTATATTCTTCCAATTCTCATAGTGTTTAATAACACTTATACCAGTCAAATTATCACTCGGTATGGGATCTTCGATACCGAAACTATTTCTGCAATCATTTCGATCGTCTACTCCACTTGCCTATGCAGCAACAAGCCTTGGAGTTCATCCGAAATTACATCCGAAGGCTCTCGGATTATACGCACATCTGAGAGATATAATCATACTATAATCTCAACAACTTGACCATCCCTAAGGATATGTCTACAGTAAAGATATGTCTATCAAAGTCTAAGGGCATCCCTTGACTTCTTAATTATTGATCCACATCTCACCAGACGGTAGAGATACCACCGACCCATTAGTTCAATGTATAGGACCTTTCTAATCCAACTAAGAATGTTCTAGATAAAGATACCCGTAAACTACAAGTATCTCTCAATATATTGACATTGAGGGTAAACTAGAGTCATACCCTGAACGATGAAATATCTGTCGATCCGATCCCAAAGGCTCCATGCAGGTCTCGGCCTTTCTCCGAGGAGAATAAGATCAGATCCAACTGTCCACGACAAAACAGTCGCATTTCTGCGTCGAATGATCCAAGGATTTTTCCTAGATCATTTGATCCTATCACTTAAATCTACGAGCTGCAATTGTAGAATACCGAATAGATACGACCTTCGTCGTATACTCTCTCTTCTGCACTAAGCAAAACACATCCGGAGGTAACTGTTGTTGTCTGCTGAATCTTCTAAGATGTCTTACATTGATCTGTACATGGATCTCTGCTTTGAAGGAGTATCAAGGAACTCCAACCACGCCTGAGGTAGTAGGTTGTTGTTGTTGAGATAACCCAATCTTCTGTGCTGATCTCTGTTGTCGAGACGATGCATCTTCCTCCCGGAACACCATCCATAGCCTTCAATTGAGTCTTCAAAGTACACCTCCTCCACTGTACTGGTTGCTCACAATAGCAACAGCTGAACTGATCCAACGGATAATCTGACTTCGCATGTCTTTGTGCTCCGCACTGTACGCACACAATCCCTTCGGAGTCTTTGTTCTGATTTTGCTGATATGCACAAGAACCTTCTGATGACCTGTAATTGGTCTTCTATAATCGAAAAGTAGCTCAAGGCCTGTGACCCTGATATTGCTCCTTTATCCAACAATCGGAGACTTCTGTCTCTATTAAGTTGACCTGCAATATATGCTTATCGATCTCTAACTCCTAAACCCTTGTACGGAGTCATTTCTAAACTCCTGTCTCAATCCAATGTCTTCCGGCAGGATCTGGTAGAAGATCCCGACATCCTTATCCAACTATAAGCCAATAACTCTGGGTGGCTTAAATCCTCCATTCCTCTTCTTGAGCTATTAGGCGGTCGTAACCTCCGCAAGTCTCACGACTCTGCACAGTACACTATTACTAACCGATCGCCCTTTCTGGAAGCTCAAGAATTCCTTACAATGTGTCACTAAAAGTGACACGGGAAAATACACTCTTTCAACATCACTAATCCATGATCAAGTGATATTTTATTTCCCGAAGATTATTTTCTGCATTTATCACCAAATACCGGCTTGACCCCGATAATGGTATGCAAATAACTCTACTTTCTCGGTATAACATGAGTTAAGTACTTAAAAGTACTCTCAAAGTTATACAACTCGGTACGAACAACTCAGGGATAAAATCCCTATGAAACTCCATAACCTAGCCTTCCGCTATCTGCATCACAAATAGTCTACAAGTCCGTTCATTGCCCACAGGTAATGATCTGACTAGCACAGTTAGTGGAAATCCCTAAGACTGTAGTCTCTGATTTCCATAATAAATGTGACGACTTGGCCCCTGTTTTCCGACTCGGTATCAGTCGGCTCTCAGAGGTAAATCACCTCCTCGACACAGGTTCAAGACTCACAGACTCAACAGGTCGTTCCCGTGGTCCACTCATACCACGGTTACGAATAATAACCAACATACTATAGGTTATTCCCTGGTATAAGCATCTAAATGCATAGGCAATAAAACTGGGAGTATAAACACTAAGGTAACTCCGGTTGGTCGTCTCGGTGGACGACTTCTACTAAAAGTCTACACAGGTGTCATAACTCTATTGTATACACCTACTGATCAAGTTTAGATAAATATCTACTAAACCATAAGTTTTTCAGGAATTCTTACCTCGTGCTGCTTGGAGCTCAGGCCGTTGTCCATCTCATCTCAGAAAACTAAAACCGAATAAATCGACTCCCGAGAATCCAAGACTCGACTCAAAAATAACATAGTACGGCATCGCAGAACCTTGGGCTCTGATACCACTAAAGTTGTCACGCCCCGAGAGCATGCCGAACCGAAAATCAAACGGACAGCACCTCCCCTGTACGTGGCAACATTTCGGGTTAATACAAGGCCCGTAGGCCCACAATAACAACAATATATATGTATGAAAACAAAACTACACAAGACACAGCGGAAACAAACCACAACAATACAACAATCTCACACATGCATACTAACCCCACACAACAACATAACAAAACTACTCGACAAATACACACAGTACGATACAACAACAATACAATGTCACACGTGCGGGCCCAAAACAAAATCTGAAGCCTCGTGAGATGAGATAGCGTCGTGATGCTCAGTACGCCCTGAAGTCTTCTACTGTTACAGGCGTGAATACCCGAGTCCGTGGGGGTGGTGAGTAAAACTGTAATCGAGAGAAAAACATGTATATATGTAATATCACATGTAATTCAAGCGACATATCTAGATGTACAGCGGTATATCGGATAGTATATAAATACAAGCATATCTAGTCTAGCTAATGATGAACAATATAAAAATGCGGACATACAAGTACGCTACTCTGATCCAACTTTGAACATATATATCCAATATATATATAACGGGAAGAGTAACACCAACACATAATCTACTCATGCTACAGGGCAAGGTATCTATGGTCTATCTAACACATATCAATATCCGACACAAGTGTATAACATATGCAAGAAACATGCATGAATATGATGTCCACCCAAATGCAGCAAGCATAGTACAACCAAATGCAACATCACAATAATCAGATATATATATACATATATATATATATATATATATATATATATATATATATATATATATATATAGACTGTATCCATATATATATATTAATCTCAACCATCAATATATATATATATATAAATGAATATATATATATATATGGTAATATGCAAAACGCCATCGATGATCGGCATGCATGGTCATGCTCACCTAAAGCTACCACGACCCCAGTGTGGCCTCGGTGGCTCGAGCATGACAACTGTCCCAACTCAACACCAACCACTACTCTCGAGTGGCCGAGTGGGCAGTATGATCGAGTAGCATATAAGCGTAAAGAGCAAGCTACACGATGGGAGTCCCTGCTGTTGGTCACTCTGACAGTCACTACCCATGAATGGTCGAGTACCACACCGCGAGGACTCGACGCCAAATCCAACTACCACCGTCTATAGTGATAGAGTGCGGCACCTCGATGCTCTGCCCTCACACGGGTGACTCCTCCTATGAGTAGCAGTGGAGGCGGGATGATGGCGACACTCTCAACCACAAGGGAGATCTCGCCGGTGCATGTAAATGCATGAATCTGATGTCTCACATCAGGCATCCACCATGACTCTACATTTCTCTGAGAGAATCATACTAACTAGATCTCGCACTCTCTATCACTGTAGAGAGTCGTACTCAATCGATCATAATACTCTCTATCCTAGAGTCATACCAATCTAAGTGACACTCTCTATCCATCAGAGAGTTGTACTCAACTAATGGACACACTCTCTATCCTGAAGTCGCTTATATCGATTATAACAAGCTTGGACCATCGGTCCGTAGCGATACCCTAAGTATCATTCCTCTGACCATTTACACAATACATGTTCCGTGGTAACATACAACCTAAGGGTACTAGAACAAATCCTAGGTTAAAGATATTATCTACCTACGGATGACCTTTTTACCCAAAGTACAATCAGGTTGTCATCCGGACCTTACTATTTGCACTTAACTTAAACAAATTCTAAGTTATTTACATCATCTATATGTATGACTCCTAATCATGATAAAATAAACATGATATCAACAATGGAGTTAATAGCCGATGGTAGAAGATCAAGTATACGATAAAAAGAACATGGTCAAGGTAATATGAACACCTAACATGCTCATATCAATGACTAAATCTGAATGAAAAACAACTACCCGGACCAGGTAGGAAATTACCCACCTGCTACTAAGATTCCTCTGAGAAGCTCCACCTCCAAATAGGAAATGACAAGCTTATCCCCGTTTGTCTTCATTACATGCACTAAAAAGGCAGTTTAGAAGCAACCACCATATCTGTTAACAAAATAACATTGGTATACATCCAAAACATTCAGGTTTGGACTTACCAAGCCTAACTTCCTTCACAGCTTCTTGTTCCATGTCTGAAATAGCAACTTATACCAACCAGATGAATTTAGCCGTAGCTGCCATCTATCATCACAACCATAACACAGAACCTAGCTGTCGAAACATATATTGGTTGATAAAGTTTTCAAATCTCAACTTACCCAGCCCGGCTTTAATTCCAAAGCTTCTGATCAACGATCTTAGATTTAAATCCAAATAGCTTCTTGATACCTCTACACGTATATGATCCAAATGAATCAGTTAAACTGCAACCTATACCCGATTTCAATAACTCTAATCACTTGCAATCACAGTATGCACGTTTAATCCAATTTGTAACTTCTCAGATTTCCTTGCTCAAAAGAAATGGAACGAAAACAGAGGCCTTATACGACCAATTGAAGCGAGACTATAGGAAAACACAGGAAGATTACGATCCAATTCCCTCGAACCACGTAAGCTCGATGGGGCGTGTTGGTCAAATGGTTGTGCTCATGATAGGATTCGAAGGAGAGGAAATGGAAGTCGAAACAAACCGTCGGCGATGTGTGGACAAGAAGGCTGGGTGATCGATTGCCTGCCCTGGTGGAAATCTCCGTGACGGCTAGCAATGATCCGCAGCTATATCAACATTCGGTGAAGGAGATCGACGGTGGACAAGTGGATCTCTGGCATTCGTGAGATCGAGAGATAGGAAATTGCGGCGATTGGATTGGCGGGGCAGCGGCGGCCGAGCGATCGCTCAACTTGAGATCTCACAATGGAGATCTAGCGTAGTGAGATCAATTCGGGAAAGGCGGAAGCGAGATGGATCTCGCGGCAAGGGAAAACGGCCATGGTGAGGCGGCAGCGGCGTGGCGGCGGTGGCTCTGACGGTGGTGTGCGCGTGAGCTTCTCGAGTAAGCGGCACCGAGCGGTGAAGTGTCACGCCGAGAGCATGCTGAAAATCAAGCAGACGGCATCTCCCTGCGTGGCAACATTTCGGTTAATACAAGGCCCGTAGGCCACAACAACACGATATATATAACAAATAATAGCAATAAATAAAGTGCGTACCCACATCATACATAACAAAATACGGTGTACTCCACGACAAGACCCTGACACTAAAACCGTGCATAAAACATCAACACCAAAATAACATCCTGACAACATAAAAAGCGAAGTCGAAATATAAACTAAGGTCCATGACATAGGACCAAAATCCAAACACAATAAACAAGTCCAATATATAACCAAAGGCGAACTCCTCGACTCAAACAGAGATGGGATGGATCGGTCGAGCGGCTCCAAGTCGTCGCGAAGTCGTCTATTACAGGCGGCGAAAAACCGAGAGTCGGAGGTGGTGAGTAAAACTCGGATGTAATCGGAGAAAACATGTAAATATGTGTATCGATATTACATGTCATTCAACGATTTAATCTACTCGTACAACATGTATACATCGGATAACGGTAGATATGCATGCATATACTAAATAAAGCGAACATCAGCGATCTTTGACATACTGTACAGCGATCGGCTACTCTATCTGATCCAACAGGGCATATAATCACATCATAGGGTATAACGATGCAGTACTAACACGTTATCCTAACTTTGAGTCGAGGTATCACTTTGTGAATGTTCGATAGGTATACAAATATCAACCTACTACCATACAGAATATGCAAGCATGTATGAATATATGAAACAAATGCATAGCATAGTACATACAAATGCATCATCAAAGTGAGTATCCATATAGACTTTATCGTATGTATACTAATCACCATCATCCATATATATATATATACAAGCGGTATGTATATATATATAATCATATCAAACCACCGTATGATACGGAATGCGACATGCATGGTCATGCTGCTCACCCCTACTACTACCACGACCCGGTGTGGCCTAGGTGGCGCGACATGATAACTATCCCGACTCGGCCACCACTCTCGGTGGCCAGGTTGGGTAGTATGATCGATGGCATATGGCGTAAGTAGCTCGCTACATGGCGGGTCCCTGCTGGTCACTCAGACTAACACTACTAATGAGTGGTCGAGTACCACGCACCGGGACAGCGCAACTCCAACAACCATCAATAATGGTAGAGTGCGGCTGCGCAAATGCTATGTCCTCACAGATTACTCCTCGAAAGTAATGGGAGGCGGGATGATGTGACTCTCTCTCAACCCCAAGGGAGGCGATGTCGTCATATGCATGCAATGATATGAGTCTTGTCTCACATACGAGACATCTACCTAGACTCTCTGTTGAGTCACACCGGTCGATGCACTCTCTACCTGAGAGTCACTCATCGATCATGACAAGATAGGACCATCGGTCGTAGCGACTGCTATCACGACTCACATGACCATTCACACAACTTTGGTTGGTGAATAAATGTGCAACATACAAGTATGGAATAAGTCCTACATCTAGGGTCATAATTATCCACAGAGGATCTTTTTGCCAAATTTACAATTTATGTCATCCTCCGTACTCGAACATCTACACCCTCCTAAACCGTTCGACCTACTTACATCACATCAGTAAGTTCTAGATCATGCTAGGGAATATGCGTTATCAATAATCGAGCACACATATATATCAGCGGTAAGTTCAAGCAAGCGATAAGCGAGCATGATCAAGGTAAGACACCTAAGGTTAAATATCTATGCCTAAATCGACAATCATTTCATCTACAGGTGAAATTACCTACCTTATACGAAGCTCGAATAATCCTCATAGCCGCGGACCTGCTTCGTATCCACGTCCTGCAAATAGCATCAATTACATTTTAGTGCAAGCAGACGACAATATATAAATTCTCTATTCTATTGTTTCTATATTTGTGTCCCTTATCGAATTAGGAAAAACCCCCAAATCACTCTTGTTCAATTCACACCAACTTAGTTCCTTCTCTTGGACTCCCACTTATTCACACGAACGACAACATCCGCTCTTCGCACCCCAATTTTACAACCTACAATCTATATACTCCTCCTTCATCAATCCACCACAACCCCCCCAGCTCACACTTTCTCCGATTTACCATGATTCATAGCCACTCCAACACCATCGCCCAGCAGTTGGCCCCTCCCCATCTCCCACAGAACTTCAACACACCCAACACAGATAAAAACCCTAGAGCAACTCCCACGGCCACATCACAACCATTTAACGACCAAACACACCTACAATGAAATTTATTGAACAACGAGGGAATTTGTGCTTACCAACAATTAGGGTTTCAATGGCGTGACACTCCTTGATACTTTGTTCACGACAACCACGACCCACTTTACATGCAGATCAAGCTCAATGAAAAGAAAACACGGCAGTGTCTTATTCTCGTTCAAGGTAAGGAACACACGGTAACTAATGATAATTTAGGCTTACCAATAGTTGGAAATTTTCACCGAACCTTGACCCTCGCCACCCTGTTCGAACACCCCAAAATCAGTCCTTTGCCCTAATTCTGCGGTAATCCCACATTGCTCACCGCCACAACCCATCGACCATCGATCCAAGTCGGGTTTCACAACTAGGAGAAGGAGAAGGTCGACAACTTACCTAGCTACGGTGGCGATCAACCAAAATAGCCCACGCCCAAGTAGAGCGACGCCACTGCCGATCCAAGCTCGCGAGGAGGTTGAGGAGTTGGGATGGGAAAGGCCGACGGAATCTCAACGTCGAAGCGGAGGTCATGCGAGCGGGAAAAAGATCATGCTCAAAGCTGCCGGATCACCGGAGTAGGAGGTCGCGTGGAGCAGTCCACTTTGCTAGAAATTTACGGATCACCGCGGGCGAGATCGCTTCGCCGGGAAAAGAAGCGTGCTCGTAGTGGAAAGAATTCGTCGAGGAAGGGAAGAATCAACGAGAGAGGCAGATTTCGATGGGGAAGACGACAAGAGACGAACTTCACGAAGAGACCGCTCGATCCATAAGTTCGGCGGCGAGGAACCGAAGAAACGGAAGGAAGAAAGATGAAACGGCTTCGCGTTGCGAATTGGAACGGGTTGGTTTTTAAGAGGAGTAAACGGATCATCATAGGTTTGGGTTTAAAACTCTACAAGTCAAAAACCTAGATCCATTTAAATTAACCCCATAACCTTAGAGCTAGGTTAGATTTAATTAGAATCCCTAACCATGCTTTATTTTTTTTTTCCTGGTATTTTACATTCTCCCCCACTTATAAAAATTTGGCCCCCAAATTTCGTACTAACATGCAAAAATTAGCAAATTTCCAAAATAACCACATACATTCCTCAAGTGAACATATGAGGGTATCGAGCTCGGATAACATCTTCCAACTCTCATGTAGCCTCCTCATCGGTATGATGCTGTCATCCAACTTTTATGAGTCGGATGATTTTCGTCTCACTACTGTCGCTCCTTGCGACCCAGGCTCCACCCTGGAATCTTCTCGTAAGTCGCATTAGACGGAGGTAGAATTCGGAACCTCTTCCAGAACATAATCAATATGCGACACGTATTTCCTCAGTATAAAAACAAGAAATACGTTGTGAGCACCCGCAAGTGTCGGAGGTAAAGCCAACCGACAAACTACACCTCCATAATACACGACACAAGATCTGAATAGATCCTTCAAAGTCTAAATGATACACTCAGACTGTTCATCTGTCTGCGGATGAAAGGTTCTACTGAGTCGGAGCTCTGTGCCCATGGCCTGCTGCAGACTCTGCCAGAATCGCGGAGTAAATCGCGGATCTCTATCAGATATAATACTCAATGGTACTCCATGTAATCTGATGATCTCTCGGCAGTATAATTCCGCTAGACGATCCAATGAGTCCGTCTCACGAATCAGAAGGAAGTGAGCGAATTTGGTTAATCGATCCACGATCACCCAAATCACAGTATGTCCTTTACGGGTTCTGGGTAATCCCATAACGAAATTCATCGTGATATTTTCCCACTTCCATTCCGGGATCGGGATTTCCTGAAGTAAGCCGAGTTTCGATGTTCACCTTCCTTGGCATACTAGACATCGTACAAAATGCGCAATATCTCGTTTCATACCGTTCCACGGTAAGCGCTTCAAATTCGGTACATCAAGTACCACCGGGATGTATAGCAAATCTCGTGATGTGCTTCTGACTCTTCCTTAAACAACGCGAAACCCACAATCCTTATCAGAGATGGGGAATTATTTTCTCAAAAGAGAAATCCATCAACCATTCAAGATCCCCTCTACCACACACTCTGTAAGTGCATGGAAGACTATAGCGATGAATCTCACTCGTTGCAATTGTTGCGCTCGAGCTACCCCGCTTGTTAAATTCAATGAGCACTACGCTCCATACAACTACAAATCGGATAATAACTACTAAAGTCACATTATGTATATGACAGACTATCTCGTAGTTTCTTAACTGTCATAGGCATAGGATATGTCTCATTCAACTGCATCGGAATCGTTCCGATCCCTGAAACGACGCATCTGCGTACATCATCCTTTTATCCACTCCGAAAGGATTAACTAATACTTGTGTAAAACTAAGTCTTGTTGGTTTCACCATAAATGATTTCTATCTCACCTTTGTCCAAGGGTATAGTAATGCCAAGCATTCTATCCACATCTACGGAATTAACCCAAAACATACAAGGAAAACCACCATCTACGGTGGTCGAGTGCGCAACATCCAACTACCACAATCAACAGTGGCCAAGTTACGCAACTCCAACAATCACGAATGGATCCAATCTGTTGGGTTTTTCCAAGCCACAAAAACCGCTTTTTGCGTTGCGGAAACCTCGGAAGCCCCGGCCACGGATCCGTGCGAAGATGTATTAAAACAAAACATGTATGTGTTTATATAAAAACCCTAGATCTACCTTAGATCTAGAAGGTGAGAGTGTTACCCTCGTAGCGCGCCGCTTATCCCGCTCGTAAAGGTTCGAACTCGAGAGTGTCAAGTGTACACTCCTCTATCGGTATCCACACAAGAAATAGGTGGAGAAAAGCATCCTAGAGTGTGCTAGCACCCCTTGGACGTTCATGGCTAGATGAGGAAGAGAGAGCTTGAGGGAAGAGAGGAGGAAGAAGATGAAGTTACACAACTTAACTTCACATCATCCATAACCCACTATAAGGGGGTTACATGCATGCATGTAACTCCAAGAGCCAATGGCTCTTGGTCTCCTTATGAGGTGGCACCCCATGATGTGTCCATGATGATGTGGAACATCATCATTGGCGCCATGCCAAGTCATCATCATGACATGGCATTTGGTCAAGTCAAACTTGACCTTTCATCTTCCCTCTCAAGTCAAGTCAAACTTGACCTCTTATCTCCCATGGTTGATCAAATCCAACCATTTGATTCAAGTCAATTTAATTTAATGAATCTCTATTCATTTAATTTAAATTGATTTGATGAATCAAATCTAAATTAGACTCATTCAACACTTGAATCAACTTGAGTCTAACTCAATTAGTCTAATTTGGATTACTCTTAATCCAATTTGGTTCATCCCATGAACCTAATCCTCATGGTTCATCATATGAACCTAATCTCCATCTAATTGCCCTTATGTGTGTGACCCTATAGGTTCTTGTAACGTTGGCAATGTCCCTAAACTGATTTAGGAACATAAGCAATGAGCGGTATCTAGCAATACATCATTGCTACCCAAGTTACAAGAATGTTGAGCTCCAACATCACCTTTGTGACTACTAATTGTGACTCTCACAATATGTGACAATGTCCCTCTATCCTTGACATCTAGATTGACCAATCGAGGCATAGGCCGTGTCATCCTCAGTACAATCTATATCTTGAACTCCAAGTAGACTCACTCTAATCAAATGAGCTCAATATCTCATATTGACTCATTTGGGCACCATGCGCCATTGGTCTCACTCTATCAAGAATATCGATGTCACCCGTCATATAGGAGGATAGATCCCATCTACATCACTCACATCCCTCCGCATAATTTTGTTACATACCCGATGTCGCCTTTATAGTCCACCCATTTACGGGTGGCGTTTGTGAAAACAAAGTATGCAACTCCTTATGTAGGGAACCATGGTGACTTCAGGTCTAAGGACTAATAGTCATACTAATAGCCACATGAGAAAGTATATGACACTCATATAACGATCCATGATACTTTCTCATGGCGAGTCATTCAGTATACATTCTCCAATGCATACCCATGTGTCAACTTGATATCTCATATCCATGACTTGTGAGATCAAGTCATCTTGTTGACCTACATGCTAGTCTCTATGCATTAACATTGTCACGAATGTTAATACTCGACTAGGAATGATTAAGAGTAGTGTTCTCTATATCATCTCATTATCGATTCAACCAATCGATTGATATAGATAAGAACCTACTACTCAAGGACATTATTATATTTAGTTATTTGGCACCAATACAAGTAAATATAATAACCATGCCTTTATAAATAGGAATATGATACAATAAAGTCCATACAACAATCATCACATGATTGGCTCTAGGGCTTTCACTAACAATCTCCCACTAGCACTAGTGCCAATCATGTAGTATCTAATACCCAATGACCTAGTGTGACCATCATGCTGCTTTTCGTACGAAAGCCTTGGTCAAGGGATCTGCGATGTTAGCCTCTGTGGGTACTCTGCAAATCTTCACATCTCCTCGATCAACAATCTCACGAATGAGATGGAAGCACCGATATATTCGGCCTCTGTTGTAGAATCAATAACGTGTCTGGAACTCTTCCGACTCACGGCGCCACCATTCAAGCAAAACACGAACCACATTGCGATCTATAATCATCCAGTCGGTTTGGCTGGCATCATCAGTAACCCTTCTGACTAGCTCCTCATCACCTCAAATATCAAGAAATATTCTTTAGTCCTTCTCAAGTACTTAAGAATATTCTTGCTATCGATGGCGCTCACCGGATCTCGTGGTATCTACTCGTCATGCTCAAAGCATACGAGACATCGGAGGACAGTATGGCGCATATGATAGATCCTATAGCGGATCGTAAGGGATCTTATCCATGCGGTCTCTCTCTCTCTAGAAGAGGGACTTTGAGTCTTCAAAGACTCACACCATGTGACATCGGAAGTCCTTTCTTGGAATTGCATGACAAACCAAGTAATAGTGTCGATGTATGTACTCGACTTAGGCGAAACAATCTCTTAGATCTATCTCTATAGATCTTGATGCCTAGAATACAGGCTGCTTCACCTAAGTCCTTCATTGAGAAGCACGTCCCCAGCCAAGTCTTCACAGACTGTAGCGAAGGGATGTCATTCCCAATGAGTAGTATGTCATCCACATACAATACAAGGAAGACAAGTGTTCCCATTAACCCTCTTGTAGACCAGTTCATCTTCATTCTTGATGAAACCAAAGTTTGATCGCATCATCGAATCGAAGATTCCAGCTCGAAGCTTGCTTTAGCCCATAAATGGACCTTTGCGGCTTGCATACCTTCCCGATATCTTTGTGGATCTACAAAACCCTCGGGTTGTGTCATGTACACATCCTCGAGTAAGTTTCCATTTGAAGCGCGGTTTTGACATCCATCTGCGGATCTCATAATCGTGGTATCTGCAATAGCAAGCAAGATCGAATGGACTTAAACATCGCCCTTTGGAGAAAGTTTCATCATAGTCAATACCATGAATTTGCTTGAAACCTTTAGCCACCAATCGGCCCTTATAGGTATCGTAAGTCCATCCATGTCAGTCTTTCTCCTAAAGACCCACTTACACCCAATGGGTTTGACCCCTTGGTGGATCAACCAAAGTCCATACTTGGTTGGTGTACATGGATTCCATCTCGGATCTCATGGCCTCTAGCCATTTCTCGAGAATCTGGGCTCATCACGGCTTCTGATGGGAGGTAGGCTCATTCTCAATGAGCATAAGCGTCATCATGGTCGGACAAGAGAAATGAGTATCTCTCGGTGACGGCGTACCTATCGGACCTGCGAAGAGGTAGGTCTACTGAGCAGTGGTTGTTCCACAACTCTTTGTCAACAACCTCATCACCCACAACACTTTGTGGTTCTGTTCAACCTCCATCAAGGCCTCGTGCTATGGTCCTTATCTTGAATTTCTTGAGATCGAAGGTACTCCCACTAGTTTTTCTAGAAACAAAATCCCTTTCTAGAAAAACCCAGTCTTTGCCACAAACACTTTGTCTTTGGTAGGAATGTAGAAGTAATATCCTTTGTATCCTTGGGATATCCAACAAAATAGCACCTATCGGTTGGGTCCCGGTTTATGCGAGACTTGGCGTCGAGCGTAAGCCTCACAACCCCAAATCCTCATAAAAGACATCTTGGGATTTTTCCTGTCCATATCGTATATGGTGTCTTTATCACTGACCTTGGATGGTACGGTTAAGGGTAAATTTGCTGTGTCGAGGCATATCCCCAAAGGATATAGGAAGATCTGTGACTCATCATAGATCGTACCATATCGATAAGTGCGATTCCTCCTTTCGGATACACCATTCCTTTGTGGTGTTCGGGAGGAGTGAGTTGGGATAGAATCCCACACTCGGCTAGATAGTCCGAAACTCATGGCTAAGGTATTCACCACCTCGATCTGATCGAGTATCTTAATACTCTTGCCAGTGGTTTTGTACTTCATTCTTGAATTCTTTGAACTTTTCAAAGGATTGATTTATGTCATAAGATACACATAACCATATCTCTGAAGTCATCGATAAATGTAATGAAGTACACCTTAACCACCTCTAGCGACAACATTGAAAGGACCACATACATCACTATGTATAAGTCCTAACAAATCTGTTGCTCTTTATTTATATCCACTAAAGAGTCTTGGTCATCTTGCCTAAAGGCAAGACTGCATGTCTCATATGATTCAAAATCAAATGAGTCTAGCGACCCATCCTTATGGTGAGATAAGCGACTCTCATTTATGTGACCTAGCGACAATGCAGAGATAGGTTTGGTTCAACTCATTTGACTTGAACCTCTTGGTACTTATGTTATAGATAGGGCTCTCTAAGTCTAGAAAGTAGAGTCCGTTCATTAGAGGTGCACTACAATAGAACATATCATTTAAATAAAGTGAACAACATTTGTTCTTTATTATAAATGAAAACCTTTCTTGTCGAACAACAAGAAAGCTGAAATGATGTTCTTAGTTAAAGCGGGCACATAACAACATTCATCTAATTCTAGTACAAGCCCGGAGGCGAGATAGATCATAAGTTCCCTCTGACACAGCTGACAACCCTTGCTCCATTGCCTACTCGTAGGTCCACCTCGCCCTTTGTCAATGCCTGCTATTTCTACCTGCACATTGGTACAAATGTGAGATGCACATCCGTATCTAATACCCATGATGAAGAAATAGATAGATTGACTTCTATAACATTTATACAGTAGAAGTCTCACTTCTCTTCTTCTTAAGATCTTCCAGTATGCCTTGCGATTCACGCTTCGAGTGTCACCTTCCTTGCGGAAGAAGCAAGCCCCTTCCTTGGCTACCCCTCCTTTGGGTTTAAGTTCTTTGCCTTTGCCCTTGGCTTGGGACTTTCCCTTACCTTTAGGCTTGCCCTTGCCTTTCTTCTTTCTGCACCATCAAAATGGTGTGATTTACCCTTCTTAAGGTTAAGCTCTGATTCTCAACATCTTTGAGCATTTAGATGGCTTATCAATTTCATTCATGTTATAATTCATGACAAATTGATTGAAGGCTCTTGGCAAGATTGCAAGATTAGGTCGTTGGCGCTCTTGGCCAAGTGGGAATCCCGACCTTTGTAGGTTTCTCGTACCCAATCATCTTGAGTACATATGTACCTCACGGAGTCCCTTCTTGCATTTTGGACCCAAATAATGCCTTAGAGACTTCATATCTCTCATGCCTAGCTTGTCCTTGATATAGTTGAAGATGTCCAACCATATCATAAGCATTCATGAACTCGTGTTGCTATACGCTCGAGTTCATGGTCGCGAGCATTAGACATGACACATCTAATGCATCATCTTGATGCTTCTTGTAAGCATCTTTGTCATTTCATGAGGCATTGGCGGAGAATTGCCTCGGGGCCGCCCAGACGACACTTCCTTTCTTGGGTGAGAACAATTCTCAAGTTCCTGCACCCAGAAATTTGCTCCATCGAGCTTGTCCTTCTCAAGGACGGATCGCAGAGAGAGAGAGTGTTCGTGGTTGTCGACATAGTTATCTACAACATACAATGCAGAGAATTAATATCATATTCCTTTTATCATTTAATTAGGCCTTTAATCAAATGATGCTCCCACTAAATTATAGGAATTTTGTAGAATCGAGTTATGGATGTGGTCAAACCACTTTTACTAGATTCATACAAACTAGCTATAATTCTTATGGACAAGATCCACATCATACTAAGCCTTGAGTTAGCTTTGGCTAAATCGCCCAAGACTTAGTACGATCGGTGGGTAACACATTACCGATTACATCTCTATGCAACTCTTGTTTATAGGATTAAGACCCACATTTACAAAAGACCTTGAGTTAGCTTTGGCTAAATCGCCCAAGATTTAGTGTAAATGCGATCTTAACCTATCTTTCCAACGATTGGAATATGCCTATAGTTCTACTTGATCCAATTGAGTTAACTAGTTTTGCTCAATCTAATTGAGCTTACTCTAACCCGAGTCGTGATAGGCGGGACCAAGATTGTCCCTCCGCACCCTACCAAGATAATATGTGTTGCTCTGCTTTGGCAGATTCAACAACAACAAATGATCGAGGTAGTGATGGGTATCAAGGCTCGGTAGGCATTTTCGAGTTGATTCGATTATGATCTAATCTAATCATAATGTGTATCTTATACGCATTTAGGCCTTTATTATCCTATATTAGCATGCATCATATACATACATTAATTATTCTAGCATGCATCATATACATACAAGAAAATTAACCTAGCATGCATCATATACATCCAAACATTTTTCTACTAGCATGCATCACATACATACAAGCAAAATCAATTAAATATACATATATATATATCAACATATATATATATCATTAAATGTGATATAGTCATGGCCCTACTACGATCTTCTCAAGCCAATGAGAAGATCGGACGGATCCAACCTAAGGCTAGCGGCTTCTCCAAGCGCCTTTGACCGCCATGTGTCGTCGTCACCCTTCTCGTAAGCTCGTCTTCAAGTGGACTTTCCACCGCTCCATTTTGTACATTACAAATACTAAACTCGAGTTACATTCGAGTCTAAAACTATTTACAACTAGAATATTAAGGGTCGCAAACACTTTACAACACGCGACAACCACAAAACGGCAAGCACGCAGCCAGATTATGAATTACAACACACATAATCCAATCCAATTGGGTTATTGGGCCATGAAAATCACAGAATTATACATAATTCTAAATTATGTATTTTTTACAGAAAATTTCTATAATTTTTCCTAATTTATTTTGAATTTATGAGTCACCCTCAAACGGTCCCGCTAAGCGGTTTCCGCGATCAAGGGACATGGCCCCTTTCGGGATAGGGCAGCAGCGTCCTACTCGCAAAATAAACTTCGCAAGTGTCCCTACAATGATCTTACAGCGACTTAAGTCGCTGTCCCAAAAACCTAAAGCGAGAACTGCGATTCGAGAGTTTTTCTCGATTTGAAGCCTACGAGTGTCCCAACACTCGTTGCTTCGACTCTACGAGAAAAATACCCAAAAATTCTATAAAATAAGAAAATTTACAGAAACATATAAATCTGTAATTTTTATATCTAATATAAAAACTACAAAAACGAAACACATACATGCTTCGCACGTGGCTCTGATACCACTGTTGCGGAAACCTCGGAAGCCCCCGGCCACGGATCCGTGCGAAGAAGTATTAAAACAAAACATGTATGTGCTTGTATAAAAACCCTAGATCTACCTTAGATCTAAGAGATAAGAGCGTTACCCTCGATGCGATGCCCTTCGCAAATCCCGCTCGTCCAAAAGTCCGCCGGAACTCGAGAGTGTCAAGTGCACACTCCTCTATGGTATCCACACAAGCAATAGGTGGAAGAAAAACACACTTGAGTGTGCTAGCACTCCTAGGGTGTCTCGGCAAGATGAGGAAGGAGAGGGAGAGAGCTTGAGAGGAAAAGTTCCAAGGTTGAAGATGAAGTCAATTAGCCACCAAAAATCAATACTCCATCTAATGGAGTGGCCGGCCACTTCATGGAGGGGGGTTACATGCATGCATGTAACTCCCATGACCCTTGATCTCCCTCATGATGTGGCATCAATTGACAAAGTCAATGATGATGTGGAGCATCATCATTGGCCGCCCATGCCAAGTCATCACCATGACATGGCATTTGGTCAAGTCAAACTTGACCTTTCATCTTCCCTCTCAAGTCAAGTCAAACTTGACCTCTAATCTCCCATGGTTGATCAAATCTAACCACTTGACTCAAGTCAATTTAATTTAATGAATCTTTATTCATTAATTTAAATTGATTTGATGAATCAAATCTCAATTAGACTCATTCAACACTTGAATCAAAGTCCTGATGTCACATGCAGAATTAACCTAGATCTTTACTTCGGTTTGCCATGCAGAATTCCAAGAAAGGACTTCTGCCGATGTCACATGGTGTGAGTCTTTCGAAGACTCAAAGTCCCTCTTCTAGAGAGGAGAGAGACCGCATGGATAAGATCCCTTACGCATCTACTATAGGATCTATCATGTACGCCATGCTGTGTACTCGTCCTGATGTCTCGTATGCTTTGAGCATGACGAGTAGATACCAGTCAGATCCAGGTGAGCGTCACTGGATAGCAGTCAAGAATATTCTTAAGTACTTGAGAAGGACTAAAGAATATTTCTTGATATTTGGAGGCGATGAGTATGCATCATATACATGCTAGGTTAATTTTCTTGTATGTATATGATGCATGCTAGGTTAATTTTCTTGTATGTATATGATGCATGCTAGAATAATTAAGCAATGAGCGGTATCTAGCAACACATCATTGCTACCCAAGTTACAAGAATGTTGAGCTCCAACATCACCTTTGTGACTACTAATTGTGACTCTCACAATATGTGACAATGTCCCTCTATCCTTGACATCTAGATTGACCAATCGAGGCATAGACCGTGTCATCCTCGGTACAATCTAAATCTTGAACCCCAAGTAGACTCACTCTAATCAAATGAGCTCAATATCTCATATTGACTCATTTGGGCATGGCCATGCACTTCGTGGTCTCACTCTATCAAGAATATCGATGTCACCCCCGTCATATAGGAGGAATAGATCCCATCTACATCACTCACATCCCTCCGCATAATTCGTTACATACCCAGTAATCGCCTTTATAGTCCACCCATTTACGGGTGACGTTTGACGAAGTCAAAGTATGCAACTCCTTATGTAGGGAACCATGGTGACTTCAGGTCTAAGGACTAATAGTCATACTAATAGCCACATGAGAAAGTATATGACACTCATATAACGATCCATGATACTTTCTCATGGCGGGTCATTCAGTATACATTCTCCAATGCATACCCATGTGTCAACTTGATATCTCATATCCATGACTTGTGAGATCAAGTCATCTTGTTGACCTACATGCTAGTCTCTACGCATTAACATTGTCCCTGAATGTTAGTACTCGACTAGGAATGATTAAGAGTAGTGTTCTCTATATCATCTCATTATCGATTCAACCAATCGATTGATATAGATAAGAACCTACTACTCAAAGACATTATTATATTTAGTTATTTGGCACCAATACAAGTAAATATAATAACCATGCCTTTATAAATAGGAATATGATACAATAAAGTCCATACAACAATCATCACATGATTGGCTCTAGGGCTTTCACTAACACAATCGTGTTCAGGATACACGATTCTCAAAATCCCTGGACGACTAAATCGTTTAATAGTCTAACAACACCATCAAAACTCATACAATTCCTACCAAGTATGAAATTGTCGTCTCTACACACCTGTATCCCCTTTTTTTTTCTCTAAGCTGATGATATATCAATCATCACAACGACAATGATACTTATATGACTCCATGTCACTACCATATCAACACTCCAGTCGTAAATCAACCCTAGAGTATACACGGTGTCTTTGGCGGATCTCAATAGATCATCCATCCACAACGAAGGATATTCTTCACAATAACTATTGTATTCCATCATCGATAATCGATGCATACTTTCATAGGTCCATCTCTCTTTCAACAAAGAGTTCCGGATCTTCTCCAGAAGGAATACTGGGATAGATAAATATCCCCTCCAACATCTCCTATAATCACAACTTATATTCTTCCAATTCTTATAGTGTTTAACAACACTGATACCAATAAAATTATCACTCGATATGCGATCTTCGATACCAGAACTATTTTCCGCAATCGTTTCGATCGCTTACTCCGCTTGCCTATGCAACAGCAAGCCTTGGAGTTCATCCGAAACTACATCCGAATGCTCTCAGATTATACGCACATCTGAGAGACATAATCATACTATAATCTCCACAACTTGACCATCCGTAAGGATATGTCTACAGTAAAAGTATGTTTATCAAAGTCTAAGGGTCTCCCTTGACTTCTTAATCGTTGATCCACTTCTCACCTGACGGTAGAGATACCATCGACCCACAAGTCGATGTAAAGGACCCTTCTAATCCAATTGAGAATGTTCTAGATACAGATACCTGTAACCACAAGCATCTTTCAACATATTAACCCAGAGGGTAAACTAAAGTAATACCCTGAACGATCAATTATTTGTCGATCCGATCCAAAGGCTCCCCGCAGGTCTCCGCCTTTCTCCGAAGAGAACGAGATCAGATCCAACAGTCCGCGACAAAGCGGTTGCATTTTTGCGACGAATAATCCGGGGATTTTCCTAGATCATCTGATCACATCCCTAAATCCTACGAGCTACAACTGAAGATTACCGAATAGATACGACCATCGTCGTATACTCTCTCCTCTGTACTAATCAAATCACATCCGAGGTAACCGCTGTTGTCTCGAATCTTCTAAGATGTCTTCTATGCCGCTCGCGGCCGATCTTTCTTTGAAGGGGAGTATCAAGGAACTCCAACCACGCCTGAGGTAGTAGGTTGTTGTTGTTGAGATAACTCAAATCTTCGCGGCCGATCTCGCCGCCGAGAGCATCATCCTCCGAACACCATTGGTAGTCTTCAATCGAGTCTTCAAAGTACACCTCCTCCACTGCATCGTTTGCTCACAATAGCAATAAATTGAATCCGCCCAACGGATAACTGATTTCAGCCTTCGTGATCCGCGACCGCACGCACACAATTCTTCTGAGTCTTTGTTCGATTTTGCGATATCTACAAGAACCTCTCGATGATCTACGACGATTGGTCTTCTATAATCGGAAAAGTAGCCCCAAGGCCTCCGACTCGATCTTGCTCCTTTGTCAACATGAGGCTTCTCAATATCGACTTGCAATATCGCTTATTGATCTCCAACTTTAAACCCTCAGACGAGTCATTTCTAAACTCTGTCTCAATCCAACGTTCTTCCGAGGATCCGGTAGAAGATCCCGATCCTAATCCAACTATAAGCCAATAACTCGGCGCTTAAATCATCCATTCATCTCCTTGAGCTATTAGGTGGTCGTAACCTCTGCAAGTCTCACGACTCTGCACAGTACACTATTACTGACCGATCACCCTTTCTTGAAGCTCAAGAATTCCTTACAATGCGTCACTAAAAGTGACACGGGGAAATACTCTCTTTCAACATCACTAAATCATGATCAAGTGACATATTATTTCCCGAAGATTATTTTCTGCATTTATCACCAAATACCAGCTTGACCCCGATAATGGTATGCAAATAACTCTACTTTCTCGGTATAACATGAGTTAAGTACTTAAAAGTACTCTCAAAGTTATACCACTCAGTACGAAACAACTCAGGGATAAAATCCCTATGAAACACCGTAACCTAGCCTTCCGCTATCTGCATCACAAATAGTAAATTTGTCTTGTCCATTACCCAACAGGTAATGATATGACTAGCACCATTAGTGAAAATCTCTAATGCTGAAATCTCTGATTTCGACCAGAAATGTGACGACTTGACCCATGTTTTCCGACTCGGTATCAGTCGGCTCTCAAAGGTAAATCACCTCTTCGACACAGGTTCAAGACTCACAGACTCAACAGGTCGTTCCCATGGTCAACTTATACCACGGTTACGAATAATAACCAACATACTACAGGTTATTCCCTGTTATTAACATTAAAAGCATAGTCAACTAAAACCGGGAGTATAAACCCTAAAGGTCACTCCAGTTGGTCGTCTAGGTGGACGACCCCTACTACAAGTCTACACAGGTGTCATAACTCTATTGTATACACCTACTGATCAAGTTTAGATAAATATCTACTAAACCATAAGTTATCAGGAATTCTTACCTCGTGCTGCTTGGAGCTCAGGCCGCTGTCCATCTCATCTCAAAAACCAAAATCGAAATATACCGACTCCCGAGAATCCAAGAATCAAAAACAAAATCACAATATGGCATCGCAGAACCTTCGGCTCTGATACCAATAAAGTTGTCACGCCCCAAGAGCATGCCGAGCCGAAAATCAAACGGACAACATCTCCCCTGTACGTGGCAACATTTCGGGTTAATACAAGGCCCGTAGGCCCACAACAACAACAGTATATATATAACAAATAATAGCAGCGGAAATAAAGTGCGCATACCCACATCATACATAACAAAATACAGGTGTACTCCACGACAAGACCACAAAGACTAAAACCGCATAAAACATCAACACCAAAATAACATCCACAACATAAAAACGAAGTCCAAATATAAACTAAGGTCCATGACATAGGACCAAAATCCAAACACAATAAACAAGTCCAATATATAACCAAAGACTAACTCCTGGAGACTCAAAAAGAGAGAGATGGGATGGATCGGTGCAGGCTCCAAGTAAATCACGGTCGTCTACCGCTACTCGGCGGCGTAAAAACCTGGTCGAGGTGGTGAGTAAAACTCAAGTAATCAGAGAAAACATGTAAATATGTGTATCAATATTACATGTCATTCAACATTTAATCTACTGCATACAACATGTATACATCAAGATAAAAAGAGATATGCATGCATATACTAAATAAAATCTGAACATCAACGATCGACATACCGGCAATACCTACTCTATCCCGATCCAACATGGGCATATAATCACATCATAGGGTATAACAAGACAAAGATTAACACACGATTCCTAACTGAGTCAAGGGTATCACCGTGAATGTCCGATAGGTATACAAATATCAACCTACTACCATACAGAATATGCAATAGCATGTATGAATATGTACAAACAAATGCAATCAGTATAGTACATACAAATGCATCATCAAAGTGAGTATCCATATAGATCAGATCAGTATGTATACTAATCACCATCATCCATATATATATATATATATATATACAAGGTGTATGTATATATATATAATCATATGCAAACCACCGTGATGATACAAGAATGCGACATGCATGGTCATGCTCGCCACCCCTACTCGCTACCACGACTGTGGCCTAGGTGGCACGACATGACAACTATCCCGACTCACCGCCACCACTCTCGAGTGACCGAGTTGGGTAGTATGATCCAAGAGCATATGAGCGAAGTAGCTCGCGCTACGCGGGTCCTCCGGTCACTCGACTAACACTACTAATGAGTGGTCGAGTACCACGCACGCAGATAAGACGCAACTCCAACAACCATCGCCAATAATGGTAGAGTGCGGACAACAAATGCTATGCCCTCACACCGATTACTCCTCGAAGTAACTGGGAGGCGGGATGACCGACGACTCTCTCTCAACCCCAAGGGGAGACGATGTCGCCATGATGCATGCAATGATATGAGGGTACTGTCTCACATACAGAACATCTACCCTAGACTCTCTGTTCAACAAAGAGTCACACCCAATTGATCAGTACACTCTCTACCCTGTAGAGAGTCACTCATCTGATCATGACAAGATAGGACCATCGGTCCAGTAGCGACAAATCGCTCCACGACTAACATGACCATTCACACAACCGTGGTTGGTGAATAAATGTGCAACATACAAGTATGGAATAAGTCCTACATCTAGGGTCATAATTATCCACAGAGGATCTTTTTGCCAAATTTACAATTTATGTCATCCTCCGTACTCGAACATCTACACCCTCCTAAACCGTTCGACCTACTTACATCACATCAGTAAGTTCTAGATCATGCTAGGGAATATGCGTTATCAATAATCGAGCACACATATATATCAACGGTAAGTTCAAGCAAACGATAAACAGAGCATGATCAAGGTAATATGAACACCTAAGGTTCATATCTATGCCTAAATCTGACAATCATTTCATCTACCCGACCAGTAGGAAATTACCTACCTTATACGAAGCTCGAATAATCCTCATAGCCGCGGACCTGCTTCGTATCCACGTCCTGCAAATAGCATCAATTACATTTTAGTGCAAGCAGACGACAATATATAAATTCTCTATTCTATTGTTTCTATATTCGCGTCCCTTATCGAATTAGGAAAAACCCCCAAATCACTCATGGTCAATTCACACCAACTTAGTTCCTTCTCTTGGACTCCCACTTATTCACACGAACGACAACATCCCGCTCTTCGCAACACCCCAATTTTACAACCTACAATCTATATACTCCCTCCTTCATCAATCCACCACAACCCCCATAGCTCACACTTTCTCCAATTTACCATGATTCATAGCCACTCCAACACCATCGCCACAGTTTCACAGCCCCTCCCCATCTCCACAGAACTCGTACAACACACCCAACACAGATAAAAACCCAGCCGAGCAACTCCCACAGCACATCACAACCATTTAACAGACCAAAACACCTACACCGAATGAAATTTATTGAACAACAGGGAGGGAATTTGTGCTTACCAACAATTGGGGTTTCCAATGGCAGCAACACTCCTTGATACTTTGTTCACCCGACAACCACAGCCACTGCCCACAACAGATCAAGCTCAATGAAAAGAAAACACGGCAGTGTCTTATTCTCGTTCAAGGTAAGGAACACACGGTAACTAATGATAATTTAGGCTTACCAATAGTTGGAAATTTTCACCGACAGCCAACCCTCAACCCTGCCTCGTTCATTCGGAACACCCCAAAATCGTCCATCGCTCTAATTCCTCGCAGTAATCCTTCGCTCATCGCCACAACCCACTGTCAACCATCGATCCAAGTCAGGTTTCACAACTAGGAGAAGGAGAAGGTCGACAACTTACCTAGCTACGGTGGCGATCAACCAAAATAGCCCACGCCCAAGTAGAGCGACGCCACTGCCGATCCAAGCTCGCGAGGAGGTTGAGGAGTTGGGATGGGAAAGGCCGACGGAATCTCAACGTCAGAGCAGAGGTCATGCGAACGGGAAAAAGATCGCTGCTCGAAACTGCCAGATCACCGGAGTAGGGAGGTCGCGCGAATTGGAACGGTCCATTGCTAGAAATTTCTGGATCACCGACGGAGCAGAGATTGCTTCACTTCGGGGGGGAAAAGAACCGTGCTCCGGCCGGTGGAAAGAATTCGTCGAGGAAGGGAAGAATCAACGAGAGAGGCAGATTTCGATGGGGAAGACGACAAGAGACGAACTTCACGAAGAGACCGCTCGATACATAAGTTCGGCGGCGAGGAACCGAAGAAACGGAAGGAAGAAAGATGAAATGGCTTCGCGTTGCGAATTGGAACGGGTTGGTTTTTAAGAGGAGTAAACGGATCATCATAGGTTTGGGTTTAAAACTCTACAAGTCAAAAACCTAGATCCATTTAAATTAACCCCATAACCTTAGAGCTAGGTTAGATTTAATTAGAATCCCTAACCATGCTTTATTTTTTTTTCCTGGTATTTTACATGAAGAGGCGCGCTCGAACGACGGCAGCGAAGGGGAGGAGCTCGTGATGCCAGCCTCTTCAACTCGCGGCGGCGACGCGTTAGGGCACGACAAGCGGGCTCGGCGAGAGGGCACAGTGCCGACGGAGCGATCCAAGGAGACTGTGGGCAGAGATCAGGTGGAGATCAACTGGCTCAGGCGAAGCTAGGGCAGAGATCCGGCGGAGCGGCGGCGATGGGGCGCAGGGCGTGGCGACGGTGGCAGATCAGTCGAAGGAAGAGCGACGACGGCGTGGGTGCTACCCTCTGCGTGACCGGCTGGCTTTGGGCGCCGGCGATCGAAGAGCCGAGGAGAGCGCGCGGCGGTAGCGACAGTGGCAGCGGCGTGTTGGCGCACGAGGGAGAAGGCGGCGCTGGTGGAGAGGAGGAAAGGTCGCGATTTGGGAAGAAACGGCTGATCGGGAAAACGGAAAATATAATAGGTTTTTAATTAAACCTATTAATTCCTAACAGATAGTCTAAACAGGCTTTACAAAAGTCTATCCGCTTTATCCCCATAAAATGTCCATAAGACCTCCGTTTAAATCCAGAAAAATGTCTAAAAATTCCTGAAAAATTCCATAAGCCAATTTCTTAATTAGCAAGATTTTTTTTTCCGGTATCTTACATACAGGGTAAAGAGATCTTCGGTATACATGTGAAGATCTCTGGTATGCAAGATGAGTCCGCATGACATAGATTAAGCATAGTAATCAAGAATCACATACATGTCCTACTCATAGCATAAATCAATCGATCAATCGACATAAAGTAATGTACATACTGACGTCTCATTCCCTCCATATGATCTATAACATCCTCGAATGTATATATCATGACATAATCCAAATAGTACACACTCATGCTCAACACATGCACAACGGTATATAAAATATGCAAAAGGCATGTAGCATGATGTACAATCATATGCAGAACTAAATGCAAAGATCTCATGTGCATATGTAAATATATATCAAGCATAACTACAATAAATACGTAACTGAAACGGCAACCACGACCCCAATATGGCGGGTGTCACGGCATGACGACTAGCCCGACTCCGGCCACTACTCGAGTGGCCGAGGGTTGGGTAGTATGAATGAGTAGCATAAAAGCGTAAAGAGCTAACTACTCCCCGGGGGTCCCTGCTGCTGGTCGCTCCGTCACTACCCATGAGTAAACGAGCTCTGCACACAGGACAACTGCACGTCACACAACCACCGTCTATAGTGGGCGAGTGCTAACACCACTCTGCTCAGTGGCCAGGTGCGCATCTCCAGCTACCACCATCCTTAGTGGGTAGCACATCCAATGCTCTGCCCTCACCCTGCTACCACTACCCCGAGTGGCCGGGGAGGCAGGATGACTGACGACTTGTCTCATCCATAAGGGAGACCCAGTCGTCAGCATGCATGCAATGTAATGATGCATAGTTAACGCACAAATCCTCGCAACACTCCCTAACTCACGGGGAGACCTAGTCAACTAAAAGTCAACCATGCAAGGACAACTAATCCGTAATCACTACCTATTTACCTATGTACAGATAAATAGATCCGTCAAGATAACCCACTACTAGGTGTACGGTACAACAACCAACCTCGTAATTTAGACTCATCACCTAACCTAGTGATGCAACCCAGTAACCCAGATCTGAGGTCATAAAGATAACCCTAACCACAGGTATTTACTGAACCTCTATTAGCTAGCACATAATAGAGTTTTACAGTTCCTATCCATGCTAGATAATTAATGACGTAACAGAGTATATATCTCAAGGTCAAAGACAGTACAAGCATATGAGTAAATAAGAGTGGATCTAAGGTAAACAGGTATAACATATATACAATGTCATGCACCGAAATTGATCAAACTACCGGACCAGGTAGATATTACCCACCTGATACGAAGCTCGTATAATCCTCACGGCCGCGGGCCTGCTTCGTATCCCAAACCTGCACATAATCACAAATTAGGATTTAGCATAACACTCCAATAATAATACGAATAAATACTATTTTATATTCGTATTCCTTTCCCGTCTACGAATAAGAACCCTACTAATCCCAAATCAATTAACACAATCCATCTACATCCACAACCTCATCGGACACGGTTCCATCATAACCTTTCCTTCCACACACCTCACAGGCACCATCTGAACACTACCCATCCATCGTGGCGGCTCGGCGCCGGATTACCTACTGCATCTTTTCTTCCGCACAGCCACAGCCGGCACCATCAACTTGCAATCACAAAACTTAATCAACACCGGATGAGACCTTACCACTCCAATCACAACCTAATTCCCAAATCGAAGTCTATCACCAGCACTCAAATTCCCGATTGAAACTTATCACAGGTTATTCTCCAAATCACAGCTACGATTCTCAACCCACCACACAGCGATCTTTGATTCAAACACTACACTATAGTGAACAATTGAAATATCAGCGTTCTTGATCAAATCCTTACCAACTCGAGCGTATCAAGCCTTAGCTAATACGATCCAAACATATCAAACCATCCACGAGCGAAACTCATCACTTTGAAATTACCGAATCACACCCAAATAGTCATCGGCAAATCAAATTTCCAATACAACGCAAATCCAACAATCACGGCCAAAAATTCAATCAATGGATACCCACGGTTAGATATCTTTGGGTTAGGTCCAACTTACGAGTCAACCTTCACCGTGGCGATATCTCCCAAATTCCGGTGCTCGCGGATCCACTCGATTCTTTGCCAAAAACCGATCCCGAGGCTAAAACCAACATTCCCGGTAGATCTAAAACTCCCATTCCAAAAGAAAGACGACACACGAATCCTTACCTCCGATGGCTCATTTCTGCCGCTGCAACGCAACGTCATTGCCCATGGGAGTGTCGCGCGCCTTCTTTCCAGCGAGAACCCTCCCTTGATCCCCGTAGGAGATCTACCGAGTGGCGGCGTCAGCTACTCCGGATCGCCGGACGAGATCGGCGAAGAAAATGCAGCGAAGAAAGGTTCGGCGGAGAAGGAAACTTCGCGAGAAATGGGGTTACGCCTGTTCGGCGACCCTTATAAGCATCGTTGAGCGAACACAGTTAACCCCTAACTCTAAGCTCAATTGGATTGGATTCAGCCCAGCCCATGTTCGGCCCAAGCCCATCTCATTACAGCCCATTCATTCTGACCCATTTCCTTGATTTGGCCCACCATTCTGCCCATTTCGGTTTAATTTTGGCCGACTATTTAAGCCTAATTCATCCCCTAATTAATCCAAATTAATTAACGAGTTAATTAATATATATATATATATATATATATATATAGATATATATATATATATATATATATATATATATATATATATATATATATATATATATATATATATATTTTCCGTATTCTACATTTGAATACAAAGATTTATTATGTATGTTTTTTCATCAACATGTTCAATCACGTGATATTTATTTGTTTTCAAATCAATGGAATATATGCACTAGTATTTGTAAAATTTTAAAAGTTTTTAGTGATTCTAGTGATCAATTATCCAGTATTTATTATCCAACTTCACATTTCGTTTTAACACATTGTTGTAATATTGTATGTATTTTTAATGAACATATTCAATCAAATGATACTTATTTATCTCAATGTATTTATGTAATGAAAGAAAAATGGAAAACTATTTCTTAAACATTCCTGAAATATTTTTATGTGTTTTTGTTTTAGATTCTAGACTTAAATTAGATGGTTTGCAAGATATGTTAGCATTATATTATGAATCTTTAAGTCCTATAACCGAAACTGCTCCTAATATTTCTTTGATTTTGTTTAATATTAAAACTCATTTACATGATATTTATAATGAATATAATATTAAATATGGTGAACAAACTATTGGACATGAAATACATCAATCCACTACAACTAGTATTATTACTTCTAAACTCACTAAAGCACAATTATTATTAAGGGAACGGACTAAACGTCCACGAGGATCCTCAAGTTTCAGTCAGGAACTTGAGAATTATTTTACCACTTCTTTTGATTTTAGTGATGCAGATGAAGAAAGCTTTGACATTCTAAAATGGTGGTCGCAAAGAACTCAAATATTTCCAATCTTATCTATAATGACAAAAGAAATTCTAGCTTGTCTTGTCACGCCCCGAGAGCATGCCGAACCGAAAATCAAACGGACGGCACCTCCCCTGTACGTGGCAACATTTCGGGTTAATACAAGGCCCGTAGGCCCACAATAATAACAACATATACATATAAGAACATATCAACATAACGAAAAACACAGCGGAAACAACAGGACCACCATACAATCCCACAAAGTGCATACCGGTATGACTAACACCAGAATATAAAGAAACCTCGTCAAAATCCGCACCAACATGTGCGTACATCACATAACTCAGAATACATAACCAAAACATACGGAAGACTCAAAAACTCGGACTCTCGGAGTTGAGATGAGACGATGCCAGCCAGCGGTGCTCCAAGTCCATCACGAAGTCAGCTACCTGTTACCTGGGCGACAGAAAACCCAGGGTCCGCGAGGGGTGGTGAGTAAAAACTCAGCAGGTAATAGAAAACATGTATATATGTCATATCACATGTATTTCGACAACATAATCTAGAAGTACAATAGGTATATCAGCATAGTATATAAATACAAGCCTATACCGTCTAACTGAATGAACAACATAAAACATGCAGACATACCTGAAGTCTGCCATGCTACTCTGATCCAACCTGAACATATACCCAACATATATATAACAGGAAGAGTAATACCAACATATAATCTACTCATGCTACAGGTCAAGGTATCTATGGTCTGTCCAACCCATACCAATATCTGACACAATTGTATAACGTATGCAAGAAACATGCATGAATATGATGTCCACCCAAATGCAGCAAGCATAGTACAAACAAATGCAACATCACAATAATCAGATATATATATATATATATAGACTGTATCCATATATATATATTAATCTCAACCATCCATATATATATATATACATGCATATATGTATATATATATGGTAATATGCAAAACGCCATCAGATACGGCAATGCAGCATGCATGGTCATGTCGGCTCACCCTAAAGCTACCACGACCCCAGTGTGGCCTCGGTGGCTCGAGCATGACAACTGTCCCAACTCAACACCAACCACTACTCTCGAGTGGCCGAGTGGCCGAGTGGGCAGTATGATCGAGTAGCATATAAGCGTAAAGAGCAAGCTACACGATGGGGTCCTCACATTGGTCACTCCGACAGTCACTACCCATGAGTGGTCGAGTACCACACACGCAGGACTACGGCACGCAAATCCAACTACCACCGTCTATAGTGATAGAGTGCGGCACCTCAATGCTCTGCTCTCACACGGGTAACTCCTCCTATGAGTAACCGTGGAGGCAGGATGACTGGCGACACTCTCAACCACAAGGGAGACCTCGTCGCCAGCGTGCATGTAAATGCATGAATGCAATGTCTCACATACCGACATCCACCATAGACTCTCTGTTCTACAGAGAATCATACTAACCAGATCTACGCACTCTCTATCCTGTAGAGAGTCGTACTCAACTAATGGACACACTCTCTATCCTGTAGAGAGTCGTACTTATCTGATTATAACAAGTTAGGACCATCGGTCCGTAGCGATACCCTAAGTATCCTTCCTTTGACCATTTACTCAATACATGTTCCGTGGTAACATACAACCTAAGGGTACTAGAACTAATCCTAGGTTAAAGACATTATCTATCTACGGATGACCTTTTTACCCAATGTACCATCAGGTTGTCATCCGGACTTTACTACTTGCACGTAACTTAAATTAATTCTAAGTTACTTACATCACCTATATATATACTCCTAATCATGATAAAATAAACATGATATCAACAATGGAGTTAATAGCCGATGGTAGAAGATCAAGCATACGATAAAAAGAACATGATCAAGGTAATATGAACACCTAACATGCTCATATCAATGACTAAATCTGAATGAAAAACAACTACCCGGACCAGGTAGGAAATTACCCACCTGATATGTAGAATATCCCAATAAATCTCCATGTCTAAGAGTATCTCACAATTAATCCTGCAAGAAAGAGCAAGGAATATATCTAAGTTCTTTATAAGTCCAACAGTGCTATGAAATATGTATCGATTCCCTTATACTATTTAATCAACCCAGAAGTGCATATACGACAACGTGTATAACTTATCCAGATATGAACTTACCCAGCTTAACTTTCTTTGCACATCGTAGTTGCAAAACTCCTGGATCTGCTATAGGAGATCTGTTCGTCCTATAAAATATGTTAGCTTAATTAACACAAAAATCCTTACCTAGTTTATCTAATCCACAGTAGAAAATCAGCTCTGTACCATCCAATTTGGCCCAAGCCGATCATCCACAGTCCATCCTAAAAATAACATCCATAATTAAACCACAGTATTAACTGTAAATATACCAACATACTAGCCTAGCTTAAATTCCAGGTTTCACCTTCACGCTATAAATCTGCAAGGTGTCACAGCAATAATAATCTTCATCAATCCTCCACATCAATTCACCTGCACGGTTACTCATCCCAACGAAATCAAAAATCATGTGTGCAGCTATAGCAAACACCATGGTGGATTCATCGATCTGGCCTTTAACCCACCACGACTACGATGGTAGGGGCTCACAACATCGGAAAATAGGTGATCGACTTGGCGCACATGCGAGGATCATAGTTAGGACCAGGCGAACAAGCTGCTGGAATCACGGTGGCGTCGACATAGGCGATGGAGCTTCAATCGCACGAGTGACAACCGGATCAAATTCACGGCGAGTAAGTCGGCGGCAGCTATTGTCGATAGAACGAGGGCGGAGGAGATGTGTGGCGGTCGCGGCGTGTTGTCCGTGGCGCAACAACAAAGGCGGCGGCCACTGCTGCCGTCGGACTGAAGGAACAGCGAAGGAAAATAGCGGTGCTCAAGCAAGATCGAGAGAGAGACCCTGGCGCGGCGAGGCGGCGTGGCGGCGGCAGATTGAGCTTGGGCTCGGCCGACGACGGTGGAGAGAAGGTCGATGTGAGTTGTCTCGGTGGTCACAAGGCGGCGACAGCGAGATCCAAAGTCGAGATGAAAACTAGGGCCGCAGGCGGCGGCCAGGGCGGCGCGACGCCGTGGTCGGCGCGCGAGGGAGAGGCGGTCGAGTAGAAGAATCGCGCCTTAAGGGAGGAGAGGTGTCGGCGACGGTGAGCACGAGCATGAGGAAAGGAGATGTCTCTGCCCGGAGGAGAGGAGGAAGGTTGGGAGAAATGGGGAGAAGCCGATGGCGAAGGGAAAAGAAACCGAAGAAACGCCCGTGGATAAAAACAACGATCAGGCTACTTTAGTTGGTCTAGCTAGCCCAAGTCTAACCCATTTAATACCTCGTAGAAGATAGCCTAAACAGGCTTTATAAAAGCCTGGTCATTTTATCCCCATGAAATATCCATAAAATACCCGTTTAAATCCAGAAAAATTTCTAAAAATTCCTGAAAAATTCCACAAGATATTTTATAAATTAACGAGGAATATTTTTTTTTTCCAGTATTTTACATGTCTAGTTTCGATGGTTGCAGTGGAAAAAGCTTTTAGTATCGGAGGAAATACATTGGACGAGAGACATTCTAGCTTAAGGCCAGAAAATTGGAAGCGCAATGTTTACTCAATGATCGGTCAAAAGCTGCAAGTTGAACCCAACATATTAAAAGTGACGAAGAAGACCAAGACGAAACAGAGGGAACATCCGGAACTACGACGACGGAAGGAAATACCGAATATGACTGAAATTGATTGAATATAATAAAAATTGAAATGTAATTGATTTTTTTTATTGTAATAGGTTTTTTATTTAAGTCTAAGATGTTGAAATTTGAGATGTAATATATTTTTTATTGAGATAATGAAATATTTGATAGAGTTTTTATAAGTCCAATTGTATAATTTTTTTATTTTAATTATTTACATCATTCATTAAATTTTTATTTATTTAACTAAGACGATCTAATGGATTAGACTAACTGACCTGACCCAACTCAACCCAACCGGACCCTTACCGGACTGGACCGAACCGTGGTTCCACAACTCGACCAGAATCGCCACGAGCGGCCTAAGATGGTCGGTATTTTTTCAACCCGGACCCGACGATTCCGACCCGGACTCGGACCGGACTCGGACCGTGGCCAGGTCTACGTGCACCCGCACTGGCAGACCTCCGTGCTCCCGTCCCGCAGCCTTCGGTTTCGCCTTCATCTCCTCTTCCTCTGCCTCTGTGCGGCCCCGCTTACTAGGGTGGCCGATGTCGCCGACGAGATTAGCCATGGCGCGCTCCTGCGAGAGGAGGCCGACGTGATTCGCCGCGACGGAGTAGTTGGGAAGGTAGAGTCGGTTCTGCTGCGTGACGAGGTCGGAGTCCTCCACCCTCTTCGAGGCGACGAAGCACATGCCAATGGCTTCATCGTCGTTGCCGGTGAACTGTCGTCTCGCCAAGGCGGCCACCCAACTGCGCATGTGGAGGTGGCCTTGCTGTTGCCGCCAAGACTTGCATTTGATGGTGACGTCGAGCAGTCCTATGGGTTAATTAATTAAGAATATAAAAGATTACAGAGTTATTTATAGACTCGTTAGTTTCGAATAATTGGAAATAAAATTGAAACAAAATTTGCATATAGAAAAGTTAATTAGAATTCGTATTTTATTAGGATTTAGAGTTATCATTCTGAAAGAAATTATAAGTTAATTAATGATTGAGTGATTAATAGATCGACTATATGTTTTTTTGTGACAGTACAATCTAATTATAAGATTGTGTATCAAATCTAATTATTATCTGATTAGGAAATGAATTGAGGCTGTATTTATAAAATCATACATTTTTTACAAAGTAATTAATATTATTATTTTTTCAAAAAAATAATAATCATTTATGTTTGAAGTCGTAATAAAAACATCTCGAAAACAAAATATAATATTTGTTAGCTGCTCATTATGGTATTGCTCTATAATTAATACCATAAAATCATGTCAAATATTTCAGTTGTTCATTTTACAAATTACATTAGTTAAAAGTAAATAAAGACTAAAAAGGAAAAAAATATAAGGGAATGTAATAAACAAAATAACTTGAATTCAAACTAGTTACCCGTAACAAATGGACAATCATAAATGTTTTTGGAAGTCACAAATTTGCTATTGATTAATATAAACTTTATTCTTTCACAAGTTAATTAAATAATAAGAATATATATTCTAATAAATTAAAATAGTTGTGATCTAAAAATCAAAGATTTTAATCACTTTAAACTCTTACAATCAAATACATATATATTCCAATTTTATTTGTTCAAGGAATTATTTTAATTAAAAATTTATTATTATTTATTTTATAAATAAACTTATAGATTCTTTGTGTCTATTTTAATAGCCTAACTTGCATGATCTACAAACCAACATGTAATTCAATATTAAAAAATTTAGCCACATTAAACTTGTTAATCTCACTAAAATTTTATCGCAAGTTAATTTGTAAATTCAACTGCCAATTCTCATGCTTCTACAAATTGATTTAGAATTAAGTTGTAAACTAAGTATCTTTGATAGTTTAAATGAAATTAGTTTGAGACCTAAAATTAAAAATATTGGCAAATTGTATTTTTATAAATATCGGGATTTTTTATTTTAAAAATTTAATATTGATGAAAACATTTATAGTTAGTTGATGTATAAATCAGTATTCAATTTTCATATATACAATTAAGTATTAGCTGAATATACAAAATTTATTATAAAAAGTTTAACTTAGTATTCTACAAAAATAATTTAACTGATATGTAATTTAATTAATGTATTGTAGAGAAAAAAGATTTGAATTGTGTCTTCAATTTTGTTCATGCTCAAATAAGGATCAGAAAAACTGCATCGATGACTACAAATTGCAAAACCAAAACTATAAATCATGCAATTTGATATTACTATTCAAGAACAAAATTCTTAAAAATTCAAGAACATGCATGCACAATTACTTCACTGTCATATACATATCACTGAAACACTCCAAGAAAATATCATTTTATAGACTCGTTAGTTTCGAATAATTGAAAATAAGATTAGAACAGAATTCACATTTTATTAGGATTTGGAATTATTATTCTGAAGGAAATTGTGAGTTAATTAATGATTAAGTGATGATTAGATTGACTGCATATTTTTCTTTTTGTGATAATACAATCTAATTATAAGATTGTGTACAAAATCTAATTATAATCTGATTAGGAAATGAATTGAGGTTGTATTTACATGACACGTGGAGTTTGTTATTTGCTCCATCAAAGATAAATAACATAAAATCAGACATTTTTTACATATAGAAAATCAGATTCAGAAACTAATGTTAATTTTTTTTCAAAAAAATAATAATCATTTATGTTTGAAGCCGTAATAAAAATATCTCAAAAACAAAATATAATATTTGTTAGCTGCTCATTGTGGTATTGTTCTATAATTAATACTATAAAATCATGTCAAATGTTTCAGTTGTTCATTTTACAAATTACATTAGTTAAAAGTAAATAAAGACTAAAAAGGAAAAATATAAGGGAATGTAATAAAGAAAATAACTTGAATCCAAACTAGTTACTCGTAACAAATGGACAATCATAAATGTTTTCGGAAGGCACAAATTTGCTATTGATTATAAACTCCATTATTTCACAAGTTAATTAAATAATAAGGATATATATGGCCTAATAAATTAAAATATTTGTTGTCTAAAAATCAAAGATTTTAATCACTTTAAACTCTTAGACATATATATTCCAATTTTATTTGTTTAAGGAATTATTTTAATTAAAAAAAATTATTATTTATTTTATAAATCAACTTATAGGTTCTTTGTGTTTATTTTAATGGCCTAACTTGCATGATATACAAATCACCATGTAATTCAATATTAAAAATTTTAGCCACATTAAACTTGTTAACCTCACTAAAATTTCACCGCAAGTTAATTTGTAAATTCAACTACCAATTCTCATGCTTCTGCAAATTTATTTAGAATTAAGTTGTAAACTAATTATCTTTGATATTTAATTGAAATTAGTTTGAGACCTAAAATTAAAAATATTGGCAAATTGTATTTTTGTAAATATTGGGATTTTTTATTTTAAAAAGTTAATTTTGATGAAAACATTTATAGTTAGTTGATATATAAATCAGTATTCAATTCTCATATATACGATTAAGTATTAGCTGAATGTACAAAATTTATGATAAAAAATTTTAACTTAGGATTCTACAAAAATAATTTGACTGATATGTAATTTAATTAATGTATTGTAGAGAAAAAGGATTTGAATTGTGTCTTCTCGAGTTTTGTTCATGCTCATATAAGGATCGAAAAAAATGCATAGACGACGATCGACGACTACGAATTGCAAAACCAAAATCATAAATCATGCAATTTGATATTACTACTCAAGAACAAAATTCTTAAAAATTCAAGAACATGCATGAGCAATTACTTAACTGTCATATACATATCATTAAAACACTACAAGAAAATATCATTTTATAGACTCATTAGTTTCGAATAATTGGAAATAAGATTGGAACAGAATTCACATTTCATTAGAATTTGGAATTACCATTCTGAAAGAAATTATGAGTTACTTAATGATTAGATCGACTGCATATTTTTCTTTTTGTAATAGTACAATCTAATTATAAGATTTTGTACCAAATCTAATTATAATCTGATTAGGAAATGAATTGAGGTTGTATTTACCTGACATGTGGAGTTTGTTATTTGCTCCATCAAAGATAAATAACATAAAATCAGACATTTTTTACATATAGAAAATCAGATTCAGTAACTAATGTTATTATTTTTTTCAAAAAAACAATAATCATTTATGTTTGAAGTCGTAATAAAAACATCTCGAAAACAAAATATAATATTTGTTAGCTGCTCATTATGGTATTGCTCTATAATTAATACCATAAAATCATGCCAAATGTTTACAGTTGTTCATTCTACAAATTACATTAGTTAAAAGTAAATAAAGACTAAAAAGAAAAAATATAAGGGAATGTAATAAATAAAATAACTTAAATTCAAACTAGTTACCCGTAACAAATGGACAATCATAAATGTTTTTGAAAGGCACAAATTTACTATTGATTATAAACTCCATTCTTTCACAAGTTAATTAAATAATAAGGATATATCCTAATAAATTAAAACATTTGCGGTCTAAAAATCAAAGATTTTAATCACTTTAAACTCTTACAATCAAAGACATATATATTCCAATTTTATTTGTTCAAAGAATTATTTTAATTAAAAATTGATTATTATTTATTTTATAAATCAACTTATAGGTTCTTTGTGTTTATTTTAATGGCTTAACTTGCATGATATACAAACCAACATGTAATTCAATATTAAAAAATTTAGCCACATTAAACTTGTTAACCTCACTAAAATTTCACCGTAAGTTAATTTGTAAATTCAACTACCACTTCTCATACTTCTACAAATTGATTTAGAATTAAGTTGTAAATTAATTATCTTTGATAGTTTAATTGAAATTAGTTTGAGGCCAAAAATTAAAAATATTGACAAATTATATTTCTGTAAATATCGGGATTTTTTTATTTTAAAAAGTTAAGCTTGATGAAAACATTTATAGTTAGTTGATATATAAACCAATATTCAATTCTCATATATACGATTAAGTATTAGCTAAATGTACAAAATTTATTATAAAAAGTTTTAACTTAGCATTCTACAAAAATAATTTGACTGATCTGTAATTTAATTTATGTATTGTAGAGAAAAAGGATTTGAATTGTGTCTTCTCCAGTTTTGTTCATGCTCAAATAAGGATCGAAAAAACTGCATCGACGACTATAAATTGCAAAACCAAAATCATACATCACTAATTTGATATTACAACTCAAGAACAAAATTCTTAAAAATTCATAATAATGCATGTGCAACTGCTTCACTCTCATATACATATCACTGAAATACTATAAGAAAATATTATTTTAGAGACTGAAATTCAATCTCTAAAGTCTTTAGTTTTAGAGACCAAAATTTTTGGTCACTAAAATTCAGGTCGGTAATTTTAGAGACCGAAATATAAATTCGGTCTCTAATTTAGAGACCAAATTATAATTTCGATCTCTAATTTAGTGACCGATTGTAAAATCGGTCTCTAAATTTACCCATCAAAATTAATAATAACCACAATTTTGATCTATATAAATATCCTATATATTAATTATTATTAACTACAATATTAACAACTAACATCAAATCAACCAAAATTCACTACTAAAAATGAACTCTTTAACGACGAGAAATCCCATCGTTAAAGAGTCAATTCCCGTTGTTGATGAGTTTTAACGACGGTATTAAATACCGTAGGAAGTTGTCACTAAAAGACCCCGTCGGAAAAAGATTAACAACGGGAATAAAAATACCGTCGTTAATAGCACTTAACGACGGTATTCACTACCGTCATTATTGATATTAGCGACGAGTTTATATACCGTCGTTAATGACAACAATGACGGTCATATGTACCGTCGTTAATAACAACGATGGTTATATGTACTATCGTTAATAACAACGACGACGATTTAATATCATTTAATTTTTAATGACGGTTTAACATACCGTCGTTAATGGCAATAACGACAAGCGTTATATATATACTATTTCATCATTATTACCTATACACAATTCATAATATATATTAATGAATATTAATAAAAATTAAAACACAAAATATTAAAAATCAAAACACCATATATATTAAAATATCATCGAATAGTTTACAATAAGTATATGTACATCATTAAATTTGTAAAATTAATATACATTTACATCAAAAGAGAACATTTCGCTAAAATCGTGTATATAAAATGTTGACATTCTCATAGCTCCAAAAAATCAATTTTGCTGCAAATTTTCAATATCTATAACTACCCTTTCTTCCTCATAGATAGCAAATGTAGCATTTCTAAGCTTTTGTAAGTCATCCCAACGTTTCTTCAACTAAGATCCTACAACAATGACAAAAAATAAAAATTGTGAGGTGCCCATTACTATAGAAGAAAAATACATTTATACAGTCAAATTAAACAATTGGATGATGGTTGAGGAAGTTAGGCTAGTTTTTACCTTTGCAGTATCCTGAAATGCAAATAAAAAATGGAAGCTTTGATAAGATCGATAAGACATGTTGTAGTCAATATATGATGACTTAATGGTGATGAGCATTGTTTATCCCCTAAAAGCAAAGAAACTAAACTTGAAGGTTTTCATAAGTTCTTCAACCAAAATGCAACATCCATATAATGTTGAAGCATCAGCGGACTACGACAGAAAATTACTTATATGGCAACAACAAAAATCATTATAAAGCACTAACATGGTATTTTTATGCTCATACTTAAAGCGTAACTTTAACCAGAGAAACTCTAACAAGGTTAAATAAACAATTGGTCAAATAGGATGTTAACATATAACAACTTACATTTTTTATATTTGGATACACACCAACTAGCTACAAACTAGCAAAGTAGTAAAGCAACAGAGAAATTTCATGACAAATTTTATTACCTTTAAATAGAAAATAAATGACCAATTACTTTGCTTAAGTTGTTCCTGCAAAACATGATAGTCTGTGATGGCTTAATATTTCCTAGAATTTAGTAATAAAAAATGAATCAAGGAATTCAATTTTCCAAGAAAAACTAATGTTAGAAAACTAATGTTACTTATAGTGTCTTCTGGTCTGAAAAACCACTGAGCAGCAAAGTATAATTGATCATCAGTAGCTTGAAAAAATTCAACGATATGACCAATGTAGTCAGCTTCCCCTTCACATGCCTGAAATTATCAAACACGATAATTTACAAGGCAAAAGATAGTGTCCATATTCCACACCAATGTTAACTATAAAAAATATTCAACTTTCATGTCATACAAAAGAACAAAGCATGAGAGAAAAGTGGGAATTATATTAATAATTTTTAGTGACAATCAGTAGCCAAAAAATGCTTAGACCAAGTTTTATGATTGATCATGGATCAAGCCATACAGCTCAGCTTATCAGCACAACTTTCCAAATGAGACTAAAATGAGCCATACAAAATATTGTAAACATCAATAAATACTAAAGATGTTTCCTTTTTCATTCCAAAAATACAATAAACATGAGAAAGATAAAGAATATGTTAAATGAAGCATTGATAAAACCACTTAGAAAAAGATAAGACAAACATGAGAAAAAGAAAGAATCTAGTATTATTGCATTTTTCTTTTCCCAATTTTGAGACAAAATATAAAACAAGCATGATAAAAAGAAAGAATGTCGTATTATTGCTAAAAAATCAATTTTGCTGCAAATCTTCAATATCTATCACTACCCTTTCTTCGTCATATGTTTCTTCTGTAGATAGCAAATTTAGCATTTCTAAGCCTTTTGTAAGTCATTCCAACCTTTCTTCAACTAAGATCCTACAACCTAAAAATAACTCTAAAAACAGTATAGGAAATATCAAGGATTAGAGTTTTAGATCTCTACACCTCCAGGAAAGCAGAATGAAAGAAGATCCTTGGACTTTAAGGGCAACTTCTTATCTGGCAGATAGACAAACAAAACCTAACAGAAATAGAAGGTAACAAGTTTAGCTACATGTAACTTCATTATTTAGATGATGTATACATATTGTCAAACATATATGTGTGCATATGTACACATACTCCAGAACCAACAAGAGCTATAAAGTTATAAAATGCAGTAGCCTTCTAAGGTTGGGGTAATACTAGCACTTAAAATCATAAAAAATACAACATTATACCGATACATACCAGCAATGATTTTTTTTTAAAATCAATCCTTGATCACATATAAGCTGTAGTTAAAATCAATCTCCATCTAAAAAATAATATAAACAATACATTTAAAAGTTTAAAATACTTACATTTACACAAAGCAAATAAAGATTTATAAACATTTCTCGTCATGTTTGATAAACTTCGAGGATATCATCTGTACATCGATGGACATTGAATCTCTCTCCAACTTGCAGTGCCAAAACTTATCACACTATTTGCGACATAAATTGCTGGCTGGATGGCAAAGATTTTGTAAGAGGAAAAGCGACTTCATATTTATAATTGTTTTCCTTCTTACAGTACTTAACATCCTAAGAACATTTGTTTGTCGAATAGTAACTTTTGTCGACATAACTATTGACTTTCTAAGAACAAAAGGTAACAAATAAAGAGGCAGAAATTGCAAACCTCGACCGAGTAGATGTTTATTTGGCTAGCAGTATCTTTCTCGACATAACTAGTCCAGCCCCTGTTTTGAGGTGGGAAAGTCCCAACCACCTTTGTTCTTTCACAACTAACCATTCAACACTGATCTTTTCAACCTGCAAAAATAAGTAAGCTTCGCTTGGATTATCGTCATGCCTGTCAAGAAAGAAACTACATCTTTGATGAAACCAAAAGAATAACATGTTTATTCTGAGATGTTACATTGATATCAGGCCAAGAATTTAGTTATTGTCGCACTAACTAAGTGAATAATTTAACTGAAAATATCAAATAACTTGTATACTTTTATTTGTCATAATAATTTATTTTGTATGGATTCTTTCTAAGTTGTCCAATAATTTGGTTCATAAAGCAATTGACTATATTTAGAGATTTTTTTTTTTGGCTAAGCAAGCGATGATCAAACAAGAATTGAGAAATCTCTTGACATTTTAAATATGTATGATTTTACCCTATGAATAATGACTAATATAATCTCCTTGTTAAACAGTAGATGCAAGGACTTCTAAACTCATAGGAATTTCTTGTCTCTGTCTGTCCACTTCAAGCTCAGTTGCTTTTCAATTTAATCACCTTGCAAACTTTCGATGTGGGTTTGAAACTAAAACTATTTATAAAACTAACAAAATATTTTGCAAGTGAAAGACATAATCGTAATTTACATTGGGGCTAAACTCACTGTGATTGAGCAAGAGAAGACCGAATCGCGATCGGCCCTAGGAAGGGGAGATCAACGATGATGCTGCTCCTGGCCAGGAAGGAGAGAGTAGAGGCGTCGAAATCGCGGGATCGACCCCCACGGTGATGCTCGCGGCGACCATCGTGACAAGCCGCAGGCTCGACCCGGCCGCGATGCACAACGCCTTGCAGTGAGGACGCAGAGAGGGAGACTATGCTGAGGGAATCATCGGTGCGGCCGACGACACCGAATCGAGGAAAGAGGGATCGGGAACGATGAGGAAGATCTAGAACGATGAGGGAAAAGAATCGGGAAAGAGGGATCGGGAACGATGAGGAAGATCTAGAGCAGCGAGGAAAGAAAGCGGGGTCTGGGCATATAAAAATCTAGTTACGTTGATATGGGTTCAGGGGGAAAAATTAAGGAAAACATATAAGAAAAGAAATAAAATAAAATAAAGATATTTTTTAATGAAATAAAAATGGAAAAAAAATAGAAACAGATATAAATAAAATTAAAATTTCAGAATTTATTTAAAGATTGTGTTTTTTATATTAAAAAAAAAAGATTTCTATCAAGTAGAAAAATCGATTTCTCGACATTATAAAAAATTTAAAAATAATAACAATGGAAGAAAAATTTTGTCGTTGAAGGTCTTATAATAACGACGGGAGAAAATACCGTCGTTAAAGATATGACATTAACGACCAAAATAAAAAATACCGTCGTTAATGACAAAGTATTAACGACGGGACAAAATATCGTCGTTAATGTGTATACATTAACGACGGACACTAAATATGGTCGTTGTTGACCCACCAATAATGACGGTATTTAATACCGTTGTTAAATTTCGTCGTTAAAAATAAATTTTCTACTAGTGATTACAATGTAAATACTAATAAAAATTAATTTTATTAATTTTCAAATGTACAAACTTACAATATAAATACAATGTTGAATTTCTCTACCTATATTTTTTCAGCTAGTACGATATATGATAAACAAATATAATTACAGGATGCTTGAAGAATATTAAACAATCTTCAATAGATCATTGTTAGCAAGAATGAATAGCTATGTTTTAGAGTTTATATCATGAGCTTATACATCATGACCAACGCTCTTCGAAGTATTTTGAAGATCTACATATACAAATACATAAAATTAAAAAAAAACTGCATTATAATAAATATAACAACGAAAATTTATGACATAAAATATTAATAAAAATATATCACAACTAGATTGTTCATTTAATGCAACTAAAATACTACTTACAGGATAAGGATAAGCATCTGAGGAAGCCCAAAACTCTAAAGGCGACGTCAATAACTCAATAAGATTATTGTTGTCTAGCAAACTGCAATAAATCCCATTAGTGATAAAATGGAAGCTAGAAAATTACAAAAAAGGTATAAGCCCACATAAATATGACAAATTGAAAATTCCTGTAAAAGTGTAAACTAATAATAGACGACAATTACTGGAACTTACAAAATTTTGAGATTTGATAAAGTTGTCAATTCTGCAAGAATTTGTCAACTTATTGAGTTGTTTATATGGCTAAGGGAGATTAATCTAACTTTAAGTGAAAGAACATTGCTAATGTAAATCAACTGGATAACATAATTAAATACGATTTTAATAGCTTACAATAGACAATATCCCTATCATGTCTTGCGAAGTCACTATCCTGCCACCTATCATGCCAAATATTACATGGAAATAAAATTTAATGGAAAAAGTACGTGAACAACATTAACATGAAAGAAACTTTTCATGTAGACTACAAATAATATCTTAAGAATAATCATTAACTATTTGACAACAACTTCAACAAGGGTTGGTTAAAAATAACAACATTTATAACTTTACAAGTCTAGAAATTGATGAAAGAAAAAATAATGCACTTGTGCTATAAAGTCCTTAATTAAGTGATGGAAGAGTGATCCCTTCAAGTGCAAGGGATTTTTAGTCACTGATCAATATTCCATTTCATCTGTAAACAAAAATATACCTTTATTAGTTCATGATTGACAGTGTAAATTTAAGACCAAATATCTAAGAAAAAGAGAGAGAAACTTCTAAATATAGATGAAAAGTCACCGCCCTACCTAGATAACTATCATATTAAACACCACATGGAAATAAAATTCAATGGAAAATATAGATGAAGAATGCGACAATATGAATAATATTAACTACAAAATATTGGCAAATATGACAATGTGAATATGAATACAAATAGATAGGTGAATGAGTGATGAAATACAAGTGAAAGTTATTTTAGAGGGTATTTACATTCAAAATTCATGCCTTGCTTCACAATATTCATATAAAATTTTCTCTTACTCCAAAGGTAGCAAAAGTGAAGCAGGTAAAATCAGGATACAGGTCATGCTTGAGATAGAATATGTGATTCTTCTTAAATGTAATCAAGCGTAAGAAATTTAACATAGCCAAGAGAATTAGTGTTGTCTTCAAAGGACACAAAATAATGATACAAATGAACAAGTCAAAATCTATGATACATACGTCTGATCTTATGATCCTAATAGCTAAACTAACATAAATTATCCAGATCAAATAGGATTTAAATTGAATTAGGATCCTAGAAACCTCAAATCTGATCAAATGCCCACTTACTGTTCTTACGGAGAATGTTAGTGCCAACAATTTTGATTAAATAAAAGATATTTACATTCAACAAGATATTATAATGATTGATTTTCAGCAAGCATACCATTTATGTCAATCATTTAAGTAAGTTTTTAATTATATAAGATTATTTTTAACACTTAAGTAGAATATTCCTTTTTAATTATTCTATTCATCTTTAAAAAGTTGCTACTTTCTAATATGGAACTCTTTAAGAATTATATTGTATTTTTTCATATATTTACACTTCACTATACTGGAATGATAAAGTTAAAATATTCAAACCGCTACTATATATTTGTAATCGCTCTTATGCATTCTGCACGGCTTAACGGCGATCGGCCTTGCCGTCGCAATGAAGAAGATACACCCCCTTTATAAGGGGGTGTGCGTCCAAAGGCTGAAGGAGGGAGTGCAGAGAGGTGATGCCGAAAGACTGTGAGATTCGAGAGGTATTGTCGGAGAGAATCAGTGATAAGATCACCAAGGCGCTGGACCTTGGCTCGTGGAAGAGGAGGCTCTTTCCTTTGTGATCAATCCTCAGATCGCAAGCGGCCGCCATTCAAACAAAGACTGTGAAGCGAAGTTTCAACGATCATCAAGTCTGCATTTCGTTTCTTCTTTTTATTTTGTTTAGATAAACTCGATTAGATGTCAAAACTACCAACATTGGTATCAGAGCCCTTGTTGGTAAGCATCTATTCGAGTTTTAAAGATTTTCTTTACGAAAATCCCTTTGTTCATCGAAAATCGCGAAAAAGAAGTCGTGAAGAAGAAGATGAGCAGTGCTGCAGGCGAAGAAAATAAAACCGCATACTGGTGAAACCGCCTGGTGAAACCACCTGGCAAAACTCCTGCATGCAGTAGTTTCCCAAGTTTCCCAAATCGCTCTGGAGAGCAAAATTGCTCGCAAAATCGCGCTGCATGCAGTGGTTCGCGCATCGAAAAATTGCTCGAAACTATTCGCGGCGGTTATAAGCGCTTCGAGCGATTGGACGGTCTGAAAAAGCTGAGTGCAGCAGGCGATTCAAGGGCTGCCTTAAAATCGGCCGATGCGGATTTGACCGGTCTAAGGCGAATCTGGCGTCAACGATGCAGGGTCGATGTCGATCGTCGATCTCGAGGAGTTAAGCCGTCGGCGAGCAATTCTTTGAACTATCTGAAATCGGGCCGGTTTGGATTTGATAGTTGAAAAACGATCTGGCGTCAACGATCTGGGGCGTCTAAACGTCGGTCGATGCGTGATGTAAGCCGGACCCGGCGAGGTAGTTCATAAAGCGCCTAGAAAGTAGCCTACTTTACCGTCGAAAATAGACGATCTGAAAATCGGCTGAATAAGAACCCGGTAGAGGCGATTCGGAACAACCCTAGAAATTTCAGAAAACTGGTATGAAATTGTTCAAACCGGTCTGGAATTTCAGAAAACCAGTCTGAAATTGTTCAAATCGGTTTGAAATTCCAGAAAGTGGTTTGGATTTTCAAAAAATAGGTCAGAATTTCAATTTTAGTGCTCTGTTATTAGACTAAATGTTCGGTCAGAGCAAAAGAGTACTCGGCCAATATTTAAAAGTAGTCGGCTAGCATTACAAGTGCTCGGGATTTCCATATAGGGCTTGGGTTCTCCTTGGGCTCGGGCTGGAAATATAGAAGTCTAGAGAAAGAAGCACTAAAACTGGTTAGGGTCTACTGATGAGAGCTCGGCGGAGGGCTAGTTCTACTGTTAGTCAACATTGATTGACAAAGTTGATTTTGGTCAACTTGACTTATAACACGAGTAGTTGTTTGTAACAACTATAACTCGGACAAAAACAACTTATAGATAGGTCAAAAAGAACTAGAGTTGATGGCTAGAGACAATGTGAAAAATAAACAACCATTTATTTCACTCGAGTGCCTGGGGTATTTGGAGAGAAATAAAGGTGTTTTAGTTTTCACATTAATGGTCATGTCAAAACAGTTTAAATCGATTGAACTTAGATGATAGTTGACTGATAAATGTATCAGTCGACAGGTTTAAGCGTCTCAATCGACTATTCTCCATAGAATCAAGGAGATTAATCTTTGGTTGAATGTGTTTATTCTATGCCAATATAAATTGAATTAAGCCGGTACATGTACTGGTTTGTCGGTTTTGTACTGACTTAATTAATATCAATTTTCATATGGCACGGATGATTACCACTATAACTAGATGCGATGTATTGCGTAACCGGCTAAGAGAGGCTATCCATGGGATAGAGTATGACTCAGCTCATGGAGTCAGGTGACACATCGAGAGACTTGATAGATTGTTTTGGAGACTTGAGATTCAAGAGTTTCCGATTTTGGAGAATTACAGGATTTGGCCTCTAGTCCGCTCACTCCCACAACACCTTAGTGACATAGCGCATCAGATCTGGAGGCGCTATGAGGGGCGCATTTCATATACCCAGTTATGCGCCGAGATGCTTCACTACGAGGACTATGAGGTACACTGTGAAGATCCAAAGGAAGATTCAGAAGAGGACCCTGAAGAAGTCTTTCCTTTTGGATTGCTTCAAAGGTGTCCTACAGAAGATTCTGCGTCCTGGCATCATCTTGAGAGCATCTCAGCAGGGGATGCCCTAGTTCAGCCCAAGAAGATTGGGCATGTTTGGATCGTTACTGTGCTAGTGTTTGTCCTAGTGGGAGTAATGATTATCTATCTAGTTTGTTAGTTATTTTTTATTTTTTTTTAAGTTATGAGTAGGAAGAATGTTATGTGTAACATTCTTAGTAGAGTTGTCTTTGTTATATGTTGACAATGTACAACAAGTTTAATTTAATGATATGTTTATTTTATGTTGTTAACTCTACATGATGCATGATATATTTGCTCTTTGATTTGTTCATATTAAGTACAATTTAAATGATATGTTCATTTAATAATATCATGTTAAGATGGGATGTATGTAATAAAATTGATCAAAGTCGATTGGATTGACACATACAAATGATGAGTGAGAATTTGATTGTCACTTGATTTTATAAACCAAATCGAATTTACATTGAGTCAATTTATAGATTACATACAAAGGCATACACTGAATAAATAAATAATATGTTTATTTATGTTAGGTTATGACAACTAAAAACATCATAGCTGAACTAAATAAGGGTGAGAAACTCAATGGGGATAACTACAAGATTTGGCACCTCAAGATACAGTATTTTCTTGAGGAACAAGAAGTTCTAGAGACTGTAAATCAGGTCATGATAGAACCTGTAGATAGTCCCACTGCACAAAACAGGCGAGATCTTGATGCCTACAAGGCATGGAAGAAGAAAGACTCCACTACTAAGGGCATCTTGATTAGTTCAATGATTGATGACCTGGTTTTTTAGTATGAGTCGTATCCTTCAGCTCATGCTGTTTGGGGTGCCCTTAAGGATAAGTACAGTGGAGTTAGTCTGAGCAAGCTTCGACAGCTGACGATCAAGTTCGATATATAGCTACAAGAAGCGCCCGAATGTTACTATGGTTCAACATCTCAGGGAGATGTCAAATATGATTCGGGAGCTTAAAACTGTCGGTCACGAGCTGACAGATGAACAATAGGTTCAGGCAGTTATTCGATCCCTTTCAGATTCTTAGGAGACCATGAAGTAGACCCTTACTCACAGCGAGAGTATTAAGACTTTCGCTGATGTCTTGCGCTATGTTGAACTAGAGGCGGAGAGAGTGAAATCTACAAGGATTTCTAGCCAAGCCTACTTGGATGTCGATTCTGTTGGATCATTTGGATCCAAGAAAAAGAGATGGTTCAAGAAGGGGAAAGGAAAGAAGAAAGAAGCTACTGCTGCAGGTGGGACAAGCCCAATCAAGAAGAAGAAGAACAAGAAGACAGAGAAGAAACCTAAAAGCAAGGTAACTTGCTTTAATTGTGATAAGAAGGGTCACTACGCTCGGGAGTGTACTAAGCTAAGAAAGGTAACTTCTAGTCTGTCATCTGAGCATTTTATTGTTAGTTCTGTGTTGTTAGTTGATTCTTATCCTTTGTGGATTATAGATTCGAGAGCAACCAACCATGTAGCTCGGGAGCGAGTTACATATGTGGAGTACCGCAGGGTACCGGCTGGCAACAAATGGATATATGTAGGAAACAATGTAAGAGTCGACACTTGCAAACTTAACCTTCGGGGTGGAAGAACTTCGTTTCTATATGATGTCTTGTATGCTCCTGAGATTCACAGAAATCTTATTTCTATTACTTGTCTTCTTGATTTAGGGTATTGTATAAACTTTTACAGCTGGTATGTTGAACTCAAGATTGACTCAGTGTTAATCGGTTATGATTTTTTAACGAATGGTTTTATGGTTCTTGATATGGAACCAAATGTCAATTGTGCGATTGATAGTGATGCAGAAATAACTGATGATATTTGGTATGCTAGATTAGGACATATAGGACAAGATCACATTAATCGGTTAGCTAAAGAGGGCTTATTGGGCTCTCAAGCTAAGATTAGCTTGTCTGTATGCGAGCATTATCTTGCTGAAAAAGCAATTAGGAAACCATTTGGTAAGGCTATTAGGGCAGAATCACCATTGTAATTGATTCATTCGGATATTTATGGTCCAATGAATGTGAAGGCTAGACATGGAGCTTCCTATTTCATTACATTTATTGATGATTTCTCTCGTTTCAGTCATGTGTATTTGTTTTCTCACAAATCTAAAACATTGGATTGTTTTATTCGTTATGTGAATGAAGTTGAGAATCAAACGGAACATAAGGTTAAAACTTTACGCACTGATCGTAGAAGAGAATATTTGTCTGATATGTTCAAGACAGTATGTAATGATAAAGGGATTATTAGACAGCTGACAATCCCTGGAACTCCACAGCAAAATGGGATTGCTGAGAGAAGAAATAGAACTCTTCTCGAAATGGTTAGGTCTATGATGGCGCAGGCTAATTTTCTCATCTCCTATTGGGGAGATGCATTACTAGTTGCAGCCTATATACTTAATAAAGTACCTTCAAAGTCAATTCCATTTACCCCATATGAACGTTGGACAGGCGAAAAACCAGATTTGAGAAATCTGAGACCCTGGGGGTCGGCTGCATATGTTCACGATAATTCTCACAAGTATAAAAAACTGAGACCTGAGGTAAGAAGTGTGTCTTTATAAGATATTCTGATACCTCAAAAGGTTATGTTTTCATAGGTGAGCAACAAGATGGAACAATATCCGAATTGGATTCGAGGGATGCTACTTTTCTTGAAACTGAGTTCTCAGATAGAGGTGAAGTTGATAAGACAGTTCCTCTATTTGAGGAGGAGGAGTCATTGTCAACTGGACAGGTGTCTAGTGGGATACCTGGAATTAGTCAACCCAGTGGGAGTACTTTGTCTAATCACGGGGTGACTTCTCATCAGCCCAACTTATAGAAAAATATTCATAAGATCAAAACCTAAGAAGAGGTTTGATATTGAGAATGAGGCAATGATGACACTCCCTGTTGACGATTAGGAACCTCAATCAGTTAAGGAAGCTCTAGGCTCTAGAGCTGGAGAAAAGTGGAAGGTTGCAATGGTTGAAGAAATGGAGTCAATGATTAAGAATCATGTTTGGGAGTTAGTCGATCTTCCTCCTGACCAAAGGGCTATTGGGAATAAATGGATTCTCAAAATAAAGAGGAAAGTTGATGGATTGATTAACCGATACAAAGCTCGTTTGGTTGCAAAAGGATTTCCTCAATTTGAGGGTATTGACTTTGAGGAAACATTTTCTCCCATAGTAAAGTTTATGTTAATCCGAGTTATTTTGGCTTTAGTAGCGCATTATGACTTGGAGTTACATTAAATGGATGTAAAAACCGCTTTCCTTAATGGTAAGCTTGATAAGGAAATCTATATGTTTCAACCAGAAGGTTTCGTTGCTCAAGGCCAAGAAGATAAAGAATGTAGGTTGAAGAAATCTATATATGAGCTAAAGCAAGCATCGAGATAGTGGAACATAAGATTTAACGAAGTGGTTTTATCTTATGGTTTCAAAAAGATCAATGAGTATCATTGCGTTTTCCTGAAAAAGGATAAAGGAAAGTATGTAATTTTATCATTATATATTGATGATATGCTGATTGTAGGAAATGACATAGGTTTTATGATAAAAATCAAAAAGTGACTTTCATCACAGTTTGACACAATAGATATGGGAGAAGTTGAATACATCTTAGGAGTAAAGATCATCAGGGATCGATCTAAGAGACTTTTGGGTTTGTCTCAAGAGTCTTATATAAATAAGATGTTACAACACTTCAGCATGTCTAATTGCAACAGTGAACAAACACCTATTGTAAAAGGTACTGTTCTGAGCAAAAGTATGAGTCCCAAAACTCCTAATGAAATAACCGAGATGAATAAAAAATCATATGCCAGTGTTGTTGGTAGTTTAATGTACAATATGTTGTGTACTCGTCCCAATATCAGCTATGTTGTTGGCTTAGTCAGTCATTTCCAATCAAACCCAGGACCGAGACACTGGAAGGCAGTGAAAAGGATATTCAGATATCTGAAAGCGACTACAGGTTACAGTCTTTGTTATCAAGGATCAGATATGAGCCTGAAGGGTTATTCAGATGCAGATTGGGCTGGAGACCTGGATGATAGAAAATCCACATCAGGCTATGCGTTCTTGTTGAATGGTGGCGCTGTAAAATATCGCAGAAAAAAAAAATAATAATAAAATAAATGTTGGGTAATTGGGAGAATACCCTATGGAATTTTTAGGAATTTTCAGAAATTTTCTGGACTTAAATGGAGATTTCCAAGACCCCCTTTTTCTTATAAGTAGTTAAAAGGGTTAACGGGTCTGAATTCGACCCGTTTGTTTCACAAAAATCCGTTATTGAACCCGATCCCTTTCCGTTCGGCCGTTTCCTTAATGCCGACTTTTCCCTTCCCAAGCATTTCTTTTCCTTCGCGATTTCTATCTTTCCCTTCTTCTTCCCGATCGCCTCCTCTCCTTCCCGCTTCGTTCGCCTTCTCCTCGCTACGGCCACGCCACCGCCTCTCCGCTCGACGGTTGTTGCCCTCTCCCGATCGCGACTCCTCTCTGTGGTCACCGCCGCCGACGAGCCAACTTGCGCGCCCGATCTCTGCCGCTCCGTTGTCGCGCTTCTTCTCCGCCGAATCGCTGTCGCCATCCCTTCACTCCCGCCAGCCGACGGTGCTCCATCGCCGGCGATCGAACCTTCGCAGCGTTGTGATCTCTACCGAGCGCATGGTTGGGAAGGAAGTCGGCGCTTTGCTTCGCCGCAATCCGATCGCCGACGGGCGCCCTCGATCTCGGGAGTTAGGAGCGCAGGGTTCATGCGCCGGTTTAGGAGTCGCTTTGAATCGATTTCCTATTTTCCCGATCGCGGCGCTGCTAGACGACGGCCAACCCTCCGATCAGCCGGACCTCCTCTTCCGCTGCTCATCACCGAATATCTCCACCGTGAGCGATAGTTGGTTGTCCTCTGCTCAGCCGCCACATCGTGTAAGCCTTGGTCAACCACCTGTTGTTTCGATTTCTTGTCACCATCCTCCGCCAGTAGCTCGGATAGTTGCGCCGCCTCTTTTAGGCCAGCACAACATTGGTATTGGTTTCAGAATCGTACAAAACCCATATGATTAATTGGATTGATTGATAGGTTAGTTAATTTGATGGGATTTGCTTGCAGATTGATTGGATTTAGACCTAATATGAGTAAGATCGATCGAAGCTTTGGAATTGAAGCCGGGTTGGGTAAGTTTTGGTTTGTATTTCATTGTGGTAGATGGTTATAGGGTTATTGTTTCTTCGATTTATCATTACTAGAAGGAGTTCTATATTTGATAGAAATCCGATTGATGTATTTATGTGGATCGCTGATCTTTGGATGTGCAGAGCGGATTGTCTTTTGAATCAAGAAGTCGGATGATAGAGTAAAGGGGTGGTTCTTCCAGGATATGCTATGAGAATTGATGCGATGTAAGGTGAGTTCATATTTAGATGTTTACGGATGCATACAAATATATGAGTCGATTCATCTTATAGTATTAAATTAATTGGTGAATTAGTTAGGGATTAAGATTGATTTGAATTCTTATTCCTATAGTTTGATTATACTAGCATGTGGTTATATTGGGTTCTACCATTTCGCATATTGATTCGAGGTAGGATCTGGATGCAAGACCATCAACATGAGCTACATAACAGGGTAATTTCCTACCCGAGTCAGGGTAGTTGTTTTCATTCAGATTTAGCCATTGATATGTGCATGTTAGGTGTTCATATTACCTTGATCATGTTCTTTTTATCGTATGTGATCTTCCACCATCAATTATTAACTCCATTGTTGATATCATGTTTATTTTATCATGATTAGGAGTATATTTATAGGTGATGTAAGTAACTTAGAATTTGTTTAAGTTAAGTGCAAGTAGTCAAGTCCGGATGACAACCTGATTATACATTGGGCAAAAAATGTCATCCATAGGTAGATAATGTCTTTAACCTAGGGTTAGTTCTAGTACCCTTAGGTTGTATGTTACCACCGAAAAAGTGTTGTATAAATGGTTAGAGGAATGATACTTAGGGTATCGCTACGGACCAGTGGTCCTAGCTTATTATAATCAAATGAATACGACTCTCTACAGGATAGAGAGTGTGTCTATCAGTTGAGTAGGACTCTCTACAGGATAGAGAGTGCGTCGATTAGATTGGTATGACTCTCTACAGGATAGAGAGTATCATGATCAGTTGGGTACGACTCTCTGCAGGATAGAGAGTGCGTTGATCTGGTTAGTATGATTCTCTGTAGAATAGAGAGTCTATGGTGGATGTCGGTATGTGAGACATTGCATTCATGCATTTACATGCATTGTGCAGGTCTCCCTTTTGGTTGAGAGGGTCGCTCATCTGCCTCACGGTTACTCATAGGAGTAATGCAGGTGTGAGCGAGCATTAGTGCCGCCTCTACCACTATAGGCGGTGGTAGTTGGATTTGCGTGTCGTAGTCTGCGTGTGTGGTACTCGACCACTCATGGGTAGTATTGTCGGAGTGACCAGCAATGAGGACCCCATCGTGTAGCTTGCTCTTTACGCTTATATGCTACTCGATCATACGCCCACTCGGCCACTCGAGAGTAGTGGTTGGTGTTGAGTTAGGGACGTTGTCATGCTCGAGCCAGAGGCCACCGGTCGTGGTAGCTTTAGGGTGAGCCGACATGACCATGCATCTTTGCATTCTTGCCGTATCGATGGCATTTTGCATATTACCATATATATATACATATATGCATGTATATATATATATATATATATGGATAGTTGAGATTAATATATATATATGGATACTGATCTATATATATATATATATATCGATTATTGTGATGTTGCATTTGTTTATACTATGCTTCTTGCATTTGGGTGGACATCATATTCATGCATGTTTCTTGCATATGTTATACACTTGTGTCGGATATTGGTAGGTGTTAGACGGACCATAGATACCTTGACACATGTAGCATGAGTAGATTACGTGTTGTATTACTCTTCACATTATATATATATTGGATATATGTTGAGTTGGATCGAGTAGCGTGACTTGAGTATATACTGTATTTTTATATTGTTCATTGATTAGGCGGTATATGCTTGTATTTATATACTATCTTTGATATACATTTGTACATCTAGATATATCGTTGAAATACATGTGATATTACATATATACATGTTTTCTCCGATTACTCGAAGTTTTACTCACCACCCTCCCACGGACCACAGGTATTACATCGCCCAGTGTAGAAGACTTCATGGCAGCTTGGAGCATCGTCGGCTGACGTCATCTCATCTCACGAGGCTTCCGTATTTTGTTTTGGGCCTGCTGCCCGTGTGTGACATTGTATTGTTGTATCGTTTCCGCTGTGTATTTGTCGTAGTAGTTTTGTCATGTTGTTGGGGTGTGTTAGTCATACCGGTATGCATGTGTGAGATTGTTGTATTGTTGTGGTTTGTTTCCGCTGTGTCTTGTGTAGTTTTGTTTTCATACATATATATTATTGTTATTGTGGGCCTACGGGCCTTGTATTAACCCGAAATGTTGCCACGTACATGGGAGGTGCTGTCCGTTTGATTTTCGGTTCGGCATGCTCTCGGGGCGTGACAACTTTAGTGGTATCAGAGCCCAAGGTTACTGCGATGCCATACTATGTTATTTTTGAGTCAGTCTTGGATTCTCTGAGTCAATTTATTCGGTTTTGGTTTTACGAGATGAGATGGACGCGAGCTCAAGCACGAGGTAAGAATTCTGAAAAAACTTATGGTTTAGTAGATATTTATCTAAACTTGATCGATAGTGTATACAATAGAGTTATGACACACTGTGTAGACTTTTAGTAGGTTCCATCGAGGCGACCACGAGTTACCTTAGTGTTTATACTCCCAGTTTTATTGCCTATGCATTTAGATGCATATACCAGGGAATAACTTGTAGTGTATTGGTTATTATTCGTAACCGTGGTATGAGTTGACCACGGGATCGACCTGTTGAGTCTGTGAGTCTTGAACCTGTGTCGAGGAGGTGATTTACCTCTGAGAGTCATCTTGAGTCGGAAAAGCGAGGGCCAAGTCGTCACATTTATTATGGAAATCAGAGACTACAGTCTTAGGGATTTCCACTAACTGTGCTAGTCGGATCATTACCTGTGGGTAATGAACAGACTTATAGACTATTGCGATGCAGATAGCGGAAGGCTAGGTTATGAGGGTTTCATAGGGATTTTATCCCTGAGTTGTTCGTACTGAGTTGTATAAATTTGAGAGTACTTTTGAGTACTTAACTCATGTTATATCTGAGAAAGAAGAGTGGGTTGCATACCATTATCGGGATCAATGCGGTATTTGGTGATAAATCGAAAATAATCTTGAAATAATATATCACTTGATTATGGTTTAGTGATGTTGAAAGAGAATATTTCCCAGTCATGTCACTTTTAGTAGCGCATTAGCTTTAAGAAAGGGTCATCAGTTAGTAATAGTGTACTGTGCAGAGTCGTGAGACTTGCAGAGGTTACGGCCACCTAATAGCTCAAGAAGATGGATGGATGATTTAAGCCACCCCGAGTTATTGGCTTATAGTTGGATTAGGATGCCAGAATCTTCTATCAGATCCTGTCTGAAGACGTTGGATTGAGACAGGAGTTTAGAAATGACTCGCACAAGAGTTTAAAAGTTGGAGATCGATGGCGAGATATTGCAAGTCAGATATTGGAGTAAGAAGCCTCCGAATGTGGGACAAAAGGAGCAAGATCGGAGTCAGAGGCCTTGGGGCTACTTTTCGATTATAGAAGACCAATCGAAGATCATCAGAAGGTTCTTGTGGATATCAGCAAAATCAGAACAAAGACTCCGAAGGAATTGTGTGTGCGTGCGGACCACAAAGACATAAGCAGATTATCTGTTGGAGCAGTTCATACATTTGCTATTGTGAACAACCGATGCAGTGGAGAAGTATACTTTGAAGACCACGATTGAAGACTATCGATGGTGTTCCAGGAGGAAGATGCATTGTCTCGACAGCAGAGATCAACACCGAAGATTGGATTGTTTCATCAGCAACAACCTACTACCTCAGGCGTGGTTGGAGTTCCTTGATACTCCCCTTCAGCAGGGATCAGCACAGAAGCAGCATCAGCAGAAGACATTGTAGAAGACTCAGCAGACAACAACAAACAGTTACCTCCAGATGTGATTTGCCTAGTGCAGAGGAGAGAGTATACGACAAAGGTCGTATCTATTCGGTAATCTTCAGTTGCAGCTCGTAGGATTTAGGGATGGATTAGATGATCTAGGGAAAATCCTGGATTATTCGTCGCAAAATGCAACCGCTTTTGTGGTCTTATTCTCTTCGGAGAAAGGCCGAGACCTGCGTGGAGCCTTTGGGATCGGATCGACAGATATTTCATCGTTCAGGGTATGACTCTAGTTTACCCTCAATGTCAATATATTGAGAGATACTTGTAGTTTACGGGTATCTTTGTCTAGAACATTCATAGTTGGATTAGAAAAGGTCCTATACATCGAACTAATGGGTCGGTGGTATCTCTACCGTCTGGTGAGATGAGGATCAACAATTAAGAAGTCAAGGGATGCCCTTAGACTCGGATAGACATATCTTTACTGTAGACATATCGTTACAGATGGTCAATTGTTGTAAGTATGGTATGATATGTCTCTCGGATGTGCGTATAATCTGAGAGTCTTCGGATGTAATTACGGATGAACTCCAAGACTTGTCGTTGCTTAGGCAAGTGGAGTAGGCGATCGAATTGATTGCGATAATAGTCCGGTATCGAAGATCACATATTGAGTGATAGTTTTATGGGTATCAGTGTTGTTAAACACTATAGAAATTGGAAGAATATAAGTTGTGACTATAGGAGATATTGGAGGGGATATTTATCTATCCCAGTATTCCTCCTTGTGAAGATCCAGAACTCTTTGTTGAAAGAGAGATGAACATTTGAGATTATGCATCGATTATCGATGATGGAATGCGATAATTTCTGAAAGTAAATATCCTACGTTGAGGATAAATGATCTATTTAGATCAGCTAACGACACCTGCGTATACTCTAGGGTTGATTTACGACTGGAGTGTTGATATTATAGTGACATGATGTCATACAATTATCATTGTCGTTGAGATGATTATTATATAGTCAGCTTAGAGTAAAGGGGATGCAGGTGTATGGAGACGATAATTTCATACTTAGTATGAATTTTACAAGTTGTGATTAAGTTGTTAAATTCATTAACGATTTAGTCGTCACTGGATTTGAGAATCGTGTATCTTGGACACGATTGGATCAGTTGATAGTTGTTGGAGTTGCGTAACTTGGCCATTGTTGATTGTGGTAATTGGAGTTGCGCACTCGATCAGTAGATGGTGGTTTTACCTTGTATGGTTTGGTTAATCTTGTAGATGTGGATAGAATGTCTTAGCATTACTATACCACGGACTTGTTTGACAAAGGTGACGATAGAAATCATTTAGTCGGAAGCTGGTGAAACCAGTTTACAGGACCTCGACGGCGATTAACTTTTACATGAGTATTAGTTAATCCTTCCAGAGTGGATTTTGAATGGTTGATGGATTTCTCTGTTGGAGAAAATAATTCCCCGTCTCTGATAAGGATAGTGGGTTCCGAAGTTGCAGTGTTTAAGGAAGAGTTGCTACAGAAAGCACATCATTCGGGATGGGCTTTATACCTTGGTGGTACTCTGATGTACCGAGAGTGGAAACGTTTATACTGGTGGAACGGTATAAAGAGAGTTATAGCAGATTTTGCTGCTCGATGTTTAGTATGCCAGTAGGTGAAGGCCGAACATCAGAAACTCGCTGGATTGCTCTAGAAAATTCCGATTCCGGAATGGAAGTGAGAGCATATCACGATTGATTGCGTTACGGGATTGCCTAGGACCCGTAAAAGACATGATGCAATTTGGGTGAAGGTGGATCGACTGACCAAATTAGCTCATTTCCTTCATATTCGTGGGTCGTACTTGTTGGATCATTCGGTAGAGTTGTATTAAGAAAGATTATCAGTTGCGAGGTACTTTTAAGTACCATATCGGAGAGAGATTCGCGATTTACCTCACGATTTTGATAGAGTCTGCATCAGACTATGGGCACAAAGCTTCGGCTAAGTGCAACATTTCATCCGCGGACTGATGGATTATGCAGGCATGACATTCAAAGCGTTGGAGGATCTATTGGATCTTGTGTCGTGGATTATGGAGGTGTAGCTTAACGGTTGGCTTTACCTCCGACACTTGCGGTGCTCACAACGTATTTCCTGTTGTTATCTTTGAAATACAGCGTGGCGATCCGACGAGTTACGAAAGAGGTTCGATTCTACCTCCGTCTGCGACTTACGAGGCGATTCGGGGTGGATCCTGGGTCGCATGAGGCGACTATTCTGAAAAAAATCATCGATTTATAAAGGTTGGATGTGACCTCATCTGGAGATGAGGAGGCTACGTGGGGTGGAAGATACTATCAAGCTCGATATCCTTATCATTCACATGAGGAATGTATGTGGTCCTTTCGAAAACTTGCTTAAAGTAATTTTTGCATGTTAGTACGAAATTTGGGGACCAAATTTTTATAAGTGGGGGAGAATGTAAAATATCACAGAAAAAAAAAATGATAATAATAAAATAAATGTTGGGTAATTGGGAGAATACCCTATGGAATTTTAGGAATTTTGAAATTTTACGGACTTAAATGGAGATTTCCAAGACCCCCTTTTTCTTATAAGTAGTTAAAAGGGTTAACGGGTCTGAATTCGACCCGTTTGTTTCACAAAAATCCGTTATTGAACCCGATCCCTTTCCGCGTTCGGGTTTCCTTAATCACTTTTCCCTTCCCAAGCATTTCTTTTCCTTCGCGATTTCTATCTTTCCCTTCTTCTTCCCGATCGCCTCCTCTCCTTCCCGTTCGTTCTTGCCTTCTCCCAGCCTTGCCGCCACGCCCGGCTCGCCCTCTCCGCTCGGCGGTTGTTGCCCTCTCCGATCGCGACTCCTCTCTGTAGTCACCGCCACGAGCCAACTTGCGCTGATCTCGTTCTTGCCGCTCGTTGTCGCGCTACTTCTTCTCCGCGAATCGCTGTCGCCATCCCTTCACTCCGCCCGTGTCGGTGCTCCATCGCCGGTGATCGAACCTTCTGCCGTTTGTGATCTCTCGAGCGGTGGTTGGGAAGGAAGTCGGCGCCTTTGCTTCGCCGCGCAATCCGGCTAGCCAGGCGTCCTCGATCTCGGGAGTTAGGGGCGCGAGGGTTCATCTGCCGGTTAGGAGTCGTCTTTGCCGAATCGATTTCCTATTTTCCCGATCGTGCGCCGCTAGCGGCGGCCAACCCTCCGATCAGCGGACCTCCTCTTAGTCGTTCATCAGAATATCTCTTTGTGGCGATAGTTGGTTGTCCTCTGTTGGTGCCACATCTCGTGTAAGCCTTGGTCAACCACCACTGTTGTTTCCACGATTTCTTATCGGCCATCCTCTGCCGTAGCTCGGATAGTTGCCGCCCCTCTTTTAGGCCGGGCCAACATTGGTATTGGTTTTTGAGAATGCAGTACAAACCCATATGATTAATTGGATTGATTGATAGGTTAGTTAATTTGATGGGATTTGCTTGCAGTTAGATTGATTGGATTTAGACCTAATATGAGTAAGATCGCTGATCAGAAGCTTTGGAATTGAAGCCGGGTTGGGTAAGTTTTGGTTTGTATTTCATTGTGGTAGATGGTTATAGTCGTTGGTTATTGTTTCTTGATTTATCATTCTTGGAAGGAGTTCTATATTTGATAGAAATCCGATTGATGTATTTATGTGGATCGTTGATCTTTGGATGTGCAGAGCGGATTGTCTTTTGAATCAAGAATTTGGATGATAGAGTAAAGGGTGGTTCTTCGGATATGCTATGAGAATTGATGCGATGTAAGGTGAGTTCATATTTAGATGTTTACGGATGCATACAAATATATGAGTCGATTCATCTTATAGTATTAAATTAATTGGTGAATTAGTTAGGGATTAAGATTGGATTTGAATTCTTATTCCTATAGTTTGATTATACTAGCATGTGGTTATATTGGGTTCTACCATTTCAGACATTGGATTCGAGGTAGGGATCTTGGATGCGAAGACCATCAACATGAGCTACATAACAGGTGGATAATTTCCTACCTGGTCCGGGTAGTTGTTTTTCATTCAGATTTAGCCATTGATATGAGCATGTTAGGTGTTCATATTACCTTGATCATGTTCTTTTTATCGTATGCTTGATCTTCCACCATCGGCTATTAACTCCATTGTTGATATCATGTTTATTTTATCATGATTAGGAGTATATTTATAGGTGATGTAAGTAACTTAGAATTTGTTTAAGTTAAGTGCAAGTAGTCAAGTCCGGATGACAACCTGATTGTACATTGGGCAAAAAATGTCATTCATAGGTAGATAATGTCTTTAACCTAGGGTTAGTTCTAGTACCCTTAGGTTGTATGTTACCACCGAACATGTGTTGTATAAATGGTCAGAGGAATGATACTTAGGGTATCGCTACGGACCAGTGGTCCTAGCTTATTATAATCAAATGAATACGACTCTCTACAGGATAGAGAGTGTGTCTATCAGTTGAGTAGGACTCTCTACAGGATAGAGAGTGCGTCGATTAGATTGGTATGACTCTCTACAGGATAGAGAGTATCATGATCGATTAGGTCGACTCTGCAGATAGAGTGCGTTGATCTGTTAGTATGATTCTGTAGAATAGAGAGTCTATGGTGGATGTCGGTATGTGAGACATTGCATTCATGCATTTACATGCCTTGGCGGCGAGTCTCCCTTGTGGTTGAGAGGGTGCACGTCATCGCCTGCCTGCGGTTACTCATGGGAGGAGTAAATATAGGCGGTGGTAGTTGGATTTGCGTCAGTAGTCTGCGTGTGTGGTACTCGACCACTCATGGGTAGTATTTGTCGGGTGACCAGCGGCGAGGACCCCATCGTGTAGCTTGCTCTTTACGCTTATATGCTACTCGATCATCACGCCCCTCGGCCACTCGAGAGTAGTGGTTGGTGTTGAGTTAGGGACGTTGTCATGCTCGAACCACAGAGGCCACAGGTCGTGGTAGCTTTAGGGTGAGACATGACCATGCATCTTTGCATTGCCATTAGTATCGATGGCATTTTGCATATTACCATATATATATACATATATGCATGTATATATATATATATGGATGGTTGAGATTAATATATATATATGGATCTGATCTATATATATATATATATATATCGATTATTGTGATGTTGCATTTGTTTGTACTATGCTTCTTTGCATTTGGGTGGACATCATATTCATGCATGTTTCTTGCATATGTTATACACTTGTGTCGGATATTGGTAGGTGTTAGACGGACCATAGATACCTTGACTGTAGCATGAGTAGATTACGTGTTGTATTACTCTTCTGTTATATATATATTGGATATATGTTCGTTGGATCGAGTAAGCGTACTTGAACTTGAGTATATGCATTTTTATATTGTTCATTGATTAGATGGTATATGCTTGTATTTATATACTATCTTGATATACATTGTACATCTAGATATGTCGTTGAAATACATGTGATATTACATATATACATGTTTTCTCTGATTACCTCCTGAGTTTTACTCACCACGGACCACATGGGTATTCGCCCGAGTAGCATTGGTAGAAGACTTCATGGCGGCTTGGAGCATCGTCGTGTCATCTCAAATCTCACGAGGCTTCCGTATTTTGTTTTGGGCTGCTTTGCCGTGTGTGACATTGTATTGTTGTATCGTTTCCATTTGTGTATTTATCGTAGTAGTTTTGTCATATTGTTGGGGTGTGTTAGTCATGGTATGCATGTGTGAGATTGTTGTATTGTTGTGGTTTTGTTTCATTTGTGTCTTGTGTAGTTTTGTTTTCATACATATATATTGTTGTTATTGTGGGCCTACGGGCCTTGTATTAACCCGAAATGTTGTCACGTCTGAGAGAGTCTTTGTCGTTTGATTTTGATTCGGCGTACTCTGGCGTGTGAGCGCCATCTCCTGGAACAGCAAGAAATAGGCATGTGTGCCCTTATCAACCATGGAAGCTGAATATATATGACATATTGTGATTGTACAAGCGATCTAGTTAAGGAGGTTCACTGAAGCATCTTAAGATTCTTTGAAGACAATGAGAAGTCCGATTATTTATCTCTGCTATAGCTTTCCAAGGATCCCGAATATCACAAAGTATAACTTTATCGGGGATATTGTTGCTAAAAAGATGATTCTTGAGTATATCCCTACTCGAGCTATGCTTGCAGATCCTTTTACTAAGCTAATGACTAGAGAGTCATTTAATGAGCATGTAAAGTCTATGGGACTTCGTAGAATGTAACAGTTTTGTAAAGACAATCAGATATTGTAATTTGATTATTTTTAATGCAAGCCATAATTCATTCAGTGTATGTGATGTTACATTCTGATAAGATCTCTATGAGCATGTTAACAGGTAGTGATTGGTCCTCTCACATGGACAATCATCTCTATTTGTTATGTCTGAATAGGGGTAAGACTATTGCTTATAGGATAGCTTTGGAAGCTATATGTATGTGATACATATCTATAAGTTGGGGTCGTCTTGATATATGTATCAAGATAAGATCATTTAAGAAAAGTGATCGAAGTAAATGTTTCCACCATTTACTATACATTTATAGGCAGTTAGAATTCATATGTTGAATTCAGGATTAGACATTTGGAATGTCTGGATCAAAATCTGTATGATGTTGAGGAAAATATGCGCTCTTCATATTGATGAAGAGAATAACATTGTAGCATGTGATTCATACCACGTGTGCTAAAACGACAATAAGGATAGTAGGAGAATGGATTCATGCTTCTCTACTATGTGAGCCCTTTGAGATTATATATTAATCTCAGCATTTGCCCTTTGTGACTATTTAGGTGTCTGCTTGAAGTTTTAATCAGGGTATGCTACTTTAGCATGTAAACCTATTGACTATGGATGATTCGGTCTATGGAACATGACTAGGAAAGCGATTAAAATGAATGGATTCACACTAAAATGGAAGATTAAATATGTTTACATCCTTTGAGAATTATTCACTGGTCGACCCATTTTTATTATGTATGGAAATGTTTGTGAATATTGAGAATATGGAACATACTCTTGACTTGATGGTCATTATGAGGGATTAGAGATGTTCATATTGATGTGAGTGGAGATTATTTAATTTGGGCAAATAGCAAGATATTATATCCAAGAAAAAGGTTAAGTACCACCAGGAGAAAGGTTCAGTACCACCTGGTAAATGATTGGGAGCCACCTGGAGGATGACAATGGGTCATCAGGTGAGTGACTACGTGTCATTCAGAGAATGTTTATATACCATTTGAAGAGCGACTAAGTTAGGTGTAACAACTTTTCTTAGCATTGATCGCTCTATGAGCAGCTATGTAAGGTGTAACATTAACTTTCTTAGCATTGGATTGCTCTGCGTGCTTGCTGTCGCATGAGCCATTTTCCTAAGTATGAATTGGTTGTTCTAATGATCTTTGTGACTATTAATCTCTGTTCTATTAGTCTTTTGGACTATGGTCTCTGACATGATTCTGGTCTATGTGACTGGATACTTCTATTAGTCATTTGAGACTAATGACTCCGGCTCTATTTAGTCTATGTGATCATTTTTGTTTATGTGACATGCTTTGGACGAGTGGGAGATGTAACCGCTCTTTGCATAGCGTGTGCACGCTACCGCACGGCGAAGTCTGCGATTAGCCTTCGTCTGTGAAGAAGATACACCCCTTTATAAGGGGGTGTGCATCCAAAGGTTGAAGGAGGGAGTGCAGAGAGGTGACGCCGAAAGGTTGTGAGATTCGAGAGGTGTTGTCGGAGAGAATCAGTGATAAGATCACCAAGGCACGGCTGGACCTTGGCTCGTGGAAGAGGAGGCTCTTTCCTTTGTGATTGATCCTCAGATCGCAAGCAGAAGTCGTCATTCGAACAGTATCAAGAAGCGAGAAGTTTCGGACGATCACTATAAGTCTGCATTTCGTTTCTTCTTTTTATTTTGTTTAGATAAACTCGATTAGATGCCAAAACTACCAACAATATTGTAAGTAATAAAAAAGATAAATCATAAATGCCAAATATAATTTAAAATATTCTAATTAAACTCCTACACTCCAACCCTATGATTGAAATTCTATGGATCTCTTCATGTTCTAAGGTGGGATAGTCATCCTGCCAACTTTGATTAGATATGAGCATGGCATGATAATTCCAAGATGTTTCCTGGATCTGCATCAGATGCAATTCAAAGCATTTGATTTATCGTAATAAGTAAAAACAAGAAAACGAGGTTATTAATCCACTAAAGCAAAGTGGTGAATTCCTTGGAGATGAAACAAAGACAAATGCTTACTACTTGATAAGAAAATAGTAGAATTCTAACTAATTAAAGAATAACTAACACATTAAGTATTCTTCAATGCACAAAATCCCTCGTGATTGAGACCTTAATAGAATATATTAGAATAGCTCACGGAATTAAATACCCTGAATTTGTTAAAAATAGAAAGTAGGCGCTCATAACCCAACCTACCAAAATACACATGAAACCCAAGAGAAAGCAAAACGCACGTACACACACAACTTACAACAAATAAAATGAAGTTAGCCGACCAGCAACAAAAGAGCCCGTCGTCCACCCGTCTCAAAATCACGAATTGGCAAGCCTCGCGTGACCGTGATCATGAGGGGCAGCCACATCGTGGGATTAAGGTCGCGGCGGCATCGACCTCGGGGGACTACGATCGTAGTGGCGGCAGCCTCACGGAAATGCGATCACGGCGTCGGCGGCGTCGGCAGCCTTGCGGGACTACAATCTTGCCGGCGCCAGCCTCGCACCACCGCGGTCATGGCGGCGACAACCTCACGCCACCACGGTCACGATGGCGGCAGCTCGCGCCACCGCAGTCACGACGGTGGCCTCGTGTGACCGCACTCACGGTCGTGGGCTCTCGTAGGAGAAGAGAGAGAGGGTAGAGCGGAGAAGAGATTTACCTAGATCGGCACAGGAGAGAAAAAAGAGCGAAAATATGGAAAAAAAAAATTGGGTTAAGGATTAAAAAAAGAAAAATTAGAGATCGAATTCTTAATTCGGTCTCTAATTAATCGAACTGCAGTTCGGTGTTTAAAATTAAAATCGAAATAATAATTTTTGAATTAATAATTTGATATGTGGATTAATTATTTTTATTCAATCGATTGATATTTTCGTCAATCGATTGATATTAAAAATCTCGATTACAGAATTTCATAGAATCGATTATCTTCACATATTACTTATTTATTTAGAGATTGGTCTCTAATTCGGTTTTAAATTTGACTTTTTTTATTACGATTCTAAGAATAAATTTCTAATTAATAATTTTTTATAAAAAAAATAATCAGATAGAATAGAATTAGGAATGGAAAAAAAAATTAAGATTAAAAATAAATAATTTTAATTAAGATTAAAAAATTAATTGAATAGAGACCTGGGTTGTGGTCTCTTATGACCCAAGTCACAACTGTGGCCATGCATGACATTGGTCGATAACATGATCATGACCATGTGCAATGAAAGTCACGACTCAGAGCGGAGAGAAAGTTAGCGAAGAAAAAAAATTAAGATGAAAATTAGAGATCGATTTTAAGCTGATCTCTAAATTGGTCGCTAATTCAGGATTTTCTTGTAGTGTAATATTTTTTTAAAATTATATAACAGAGAAGAGCGGTGAGGCACAGGAGAAAAAAAATATGATTAAATCAAAAAATAGATATTAGAGACTGAATTCTAATTCGGTCTTAAGAGATCGAATTAGAATTCGATCTCTAAAGTTGCGGGAGAACAGCGGATGAGAGAAAAAGATATAAGACAAAAAAAAATAGAAATTAGAGATCGATTTCTAATTCGGTCTTTAAATTAGAATTAAGTCTCTAAATTAGAGATCAATTTTGTGTCAGTCTCTAATTTAGAGATCGATTTTAAATTGATCTCTAAATTAGAGATCGATTAATGAGTCAGTCTCTAATTTGAAGATCGATTAATGAATTGGTCTCTAAATTAGAGACTGATTTTAAAATCGATCTATAATTAGAGACCGATTTAAATGTCGAAGTCAAGTGTCAAGAATTATGAGCATGTTGATTGTCAAGAGACAAGAGTCAACATACATGCTCGTAATTCTCGACACTTGACTTTTGATTGTATAATGAGTGCTATTATATGGAGATCAATTGATGAAAAAACAAGGCCAAATGCTTGGGGCTAAATAAACATGGAGTCTAAGTGATCGAGTTTCAAATGAGAAATTGATAAGCCCATTTTTTTATAACAAATTTATTTTCAATTATAACATACGTTTATTTTCTAAAATATAATTACAAATCACAATTACAGTTGATCATAAAAAAAATAAATTACACAAGTATGTATATATATATAACCATATGCAAAGCACCGTAATGATACGGCAATGCAGCATGCATGGTCATGTCTGCTCACCCCTACTCGCTACTACAATCCCAGTGTGGTCTAGGTGGCACGACATGACAACTGTCCCAACTCACACCAACCACTGTTATAGAGAGGCCGAGTGGGCAGTATGATCAAGTAGCATATGAGCGTAAAGAGCTCGCTACACAACGGGGGTCTCTGCTGCTGGCTACTCCGACTGACACTACCAATGAGTGGTCGAGTGTCACGCACCCAGGACAACTGCACGCAACTCTAACTACCATCGTCTATAATGGTAGAGTGCAGCACAACAAATGTTATGCCCTCACACCAGTTACTCCTCTGGAAGTAACCTGGGAGGCAAGATGACTGACGACTCTCTCTCAACCTCAAGGGGAGACGACGTCGTCAGTATGCATGCAATGACATGAGGGTACTGTCTCACATACAGACATCTATCATAGACTCTCTGTTCAACAAAGAGTCACACCCAAATTGATCAGTACACTCTCTATCCTGTAGAGAGTCATGTTAGGGCAATCTCTTGTCATGATAAGGTTTTGATGTGTGTGGCAAAGGGTTTAAGTTAGGTTGGTATTGTTATTTGATATGTGCGTTGGAGTCTTGTAGGACTTAGTAATTCGCACATGGAGCCTTGGCGGGTTCACCCTCACAACCTCGGTCTTTGAGTCGGTGAAGGATGACTTTGCGGAAGCCGTGCGCTTGGAGCATCCGAGGGACCGCCGGACGAGATGACTTGAAGTGAAGCGAGAGCGGACTTGAGGCAAGAGGCGAATGAGCATTGCAGTCGTGTGCACGATCTTTGCCGAGGGACGTGGCCGCGAACGAAGAGAGCTTCGGCGAGGGACTTCGAGCGAGATGAGAGAATGAGTGAAATGTAAGTAGCTCATTAGGTGAACTTGGCCGAATGACTGAGTGTCGGAGACTTGACCGCAAGGGTTAAGGTTTACCCGACCGCCGAAAGTTCAAACTTATGTTAAGTTTGAGTTTCACGCGGACATCGATCGCCATGTAATGGCGATCGCTGCTGAATCAGTGGGTTCATTGGTATCCGGGATGGGTTTATGCCCAGCGATCAGATCATGGATATCGCGCACAGAACCGCTCGTAGTCGGCAGGCGTCGACTCACGGAGCGATCGGCCCGTGAGGTCCATCAGTCGACTACCAAGAGTTCCGTTAGACTACAACGGTCGGGATCCGACGTGTTCGGAGGTCGTTGTAGTGACGGCAGTCGACTGCCAAGGGCAGCAGTCGACTGGTGGCGACCAACGGAAAGAAATCAGCCCTCTCTATAAAAAGAGAGGGTGTGAGCCTTTGAGAGGCTAATGCTTATGCTCTAAGTGATCTTCCTAGTGCCCCACAAGCTCTAAACTCTTCTTACTTGTTTTTACTCCATTCTTATTGTAAGAAGAGTGATCTTGATTGTAAAGGTTACCTCCACCTAGCTTGGTGCAAAGGAGAGACCAATAGTGATTGGCTTTGGAGGAGTGATTCACCTTGGACGAATCGGACCGTGGATTAGCGGCGTAGCCGTGAACCACGTTACATCTTCTTTGTTAGCGTTTGTATTTTCGTTTATTGCTTTGTCTTTATTGTTTATACTTCCGCTTGCGCTAACGATTGTGTAGACGAGCAAACGAACGAGAGAATTCCGACATCCACAGGAAGAGGGCTATTCACCCCCCTCTAGCCGGCCAATCGATCCCCCAACAAGTGGTATCAGAGCCAAGGAAAGTTTGTCGAGGACTAACCGCCACAACAAGCAATTTTCGAAATGGCCGGCTCCAACATTCATCCTCCGAAGTTCGACGGCGAATTCTCTTGGTGGAAAAAGAGAATGGAGGTATTCTTCGAGACCGATTTTGATATTATGCTTATAATGGAAAATGGTTTCGAGTTGCCTAGGGATGAAAGGGGTGAACCAATTGAAAAATCACGTTGGACTAAGAAGCAAAGAGAGGAGCACCTTGCAAATTCAAAAGCCAAGCATCATCTCTTCAATGTGCTCCCCCAACAAGAAATCAACCGAATAGGAGAATGCCTAAGCGCCAAGGAGATGTGGGAGAAGCTAATTGAGCTTCATGAAGGCACATCCGAGGCGAAGCTAGCAAGGAGAGATCTCCTCCGCTCCCAACTATCCAACATTAAATTAGAAAAGGGAGAAAAGGTAACTTCTTTGCATTCTAGATTCAAAGAAATTTTAAATGGACTAACAAGTGTAGGAGAAAGGCTCTCCAATCGCGATATGATAATGAAGGCCATAGATGCTTTCCCCCGATCATCCAAGTGGAGTTCAATGGTGGACTCATTTTACATTTCAAAGAATCTAGAGGTAAGTACTCTAGATGAATTTTTCTCCACTATGGAATTACATGAATCTAGGCTTGAAGGAATACAAGAAGAGCCAAAAATACAACCTTCAAGGGAGTAGCATTGTTGGCAAATAAGGGAAGAAGAAGATAAGTCTCCTCCTCCTCAGGTAATGACGTCAGCCTATATGGTAAGGAGGGTAAGACGTGCTTTAAAAGGTTTTCATTTTCATAAATCAAATGATAGGAATAGGAGACCAAGGGGGAAGGTCATATGCTACAATTGTCAAGGAGAGGGGCACATAAGGGACAATTGTCCTCTCCTAAACAAGAGCAAGGAAGAGAGGAAAAAGAAAGAAGAAGAAAAAGGGGAGCAAGAAAAAGAAGGAAGAGGAGAAGAAGACAAAAGAAAAGGGGAAGACCAAAGCTCTAAAGGCAAGGACTTGGGATGACCCATCCTCATCCTCCTCATCATCATCGGATGAGGAGAATGCCTTTGTCACCAATTTGGCCTTGATGGCCTTTGATGACTTGGATTGCTCCTCCTCCACCGAAAATGAAGAATCAAGCTCAAGAGGAGAGAGCTCAAGTGAAGGGGGAGCTTCTACATCCTCCTCATCCGAAGAAGAAGAAGAGGATATGAAAACTATGGTAACGAAAGCCTCTCCTAAGAAAATAGTTTCCATAATTTCTAGTTTAACTAAGGACTTATTTGGAATGAAAAAGAAAAATAAAAGCATGCTTAATCAAATTAAGGCATTGGAAAATAAGCTAGAAAATGCATGCTTAAATGATAATATTTCTTCTAGCTTAAATGATGCATGCTCACATGACCTTTATGTGCCATTAGATGTTAGTGATGCATGTATAAATGAAAATAGAGCCTTAAGGGAAAAGGTAGATTATTTAACAAAAGCCCTAGAAAAATTCACAATTGGCTCCAACACATTGAACATGATCTTAGGGAGCCAAAGAGCTAGTTTCAACAAAAAGGGCCTAGGTTATAAAGAAAAGAAAAATGAAAAAGCCTATAAATGCCTAATTGCTAGAGGACAAGATAAAAAGAAGGTAATAGCTAGGAAATAGATCCCCAAGGAGTATCTAGTGAACCCAATAGGCAAGAACTTATTTTGGGTTCCAAAATCTATCCTTAAGGGTTAGGATAACCCCTAGGGTAGTCAACCATATGCAATTGACCTATATCATATTTTGGTTGACTTAGGATGGCGGGACAACATTTTTAGAATAGTGTTGGGTGATGATAACGTGCCCATAAATAGATAATAATGCATAAATCATGATGATTAATGTAGTTGCTACACATGTTTGCAATCATGATTTATGATATTGTGATTTGGCACATAATCATGGGAAATAGGTTTGAATCATGCTTTAGGTGATACTTTGTTGATTATCATCATATAATACCTAATGCATGATTATTATTTAATGAATACATGTATTTGATGATCATAATGTAGAATTAATTGATATAAGTCTTTATGATCATGAGGATTGTTAGGGTGATACTTAACCTTGATAGAATTACATGAATATATTGGTTAAGTATATACAAATACCCCCTAGGATGCATCTCACACTCACCATAGGCTACCTTGATTGAAAACTTAGCATGAGTGAGATGTTAGGATGATACAAATGTCCACTAATGCCTATGGCATTTAGATGGTCATTTAAAGTATCAAAATAGCAATAATAGACCAATCATGGGGAAGGCTTATGTTTAATTCATAGACATATTGCCCAAAGATCATGGTTGGATATTTCATATGTTTTCAAAACAATTTCTTACTTTAAAATCTGTGTATTCATGTTTTGAAACAATTGGATACAAAACTAGGTGTTAAAATGGATACTAACATGCTCAAAAACTAGTGGTTTTAAAGCTTTTGGAATTTTGGCTAATCTAGGAAAATATAATGATTTTCTTGAAAAACTATTTTTCATTGATAGATATACTTACAAGAAATATGTTCCCAAATTTCATGATTTTTCAATTTTGGATTTTTAATGCATTTCAAATTCGCTTTAAAATCGTAATTTGAATCCATTGTGCTACCGATCATTATATCGATAGCAATGATCGCTTCACCAAAACAGCCCAATATTTTCTGATTTCAGATATTAATCATGATTTTGGTGTTTTCCTTCTATTAGACTTGATGTCATGGGTTTATAACTTAGTATTAATCTTTTTGATGGTGTCAAAGGGGGAGAAATAATTGTGTTTAAGTAAATTATTATAGGGAGAGAATGTGTATGATAGGAGGAGAATTTGTAGAGAGTTTCATGGATTAAGGGGGAGTTGCATGTTGCTATATCATGTTTATGTTTACATGCTTTCTTACCTTATAAATTGATATCAAATGTTTTTACCTAACTTAAACGGATTGTCACACATCAAAAAGGGGGAGATTGTTAGGGCAATCTCTTGCCATGATAAGGTTTTGATGTGTGTGGCAAAGGGTTTAAGTTAGGTTGGTATTGTTATTTGATATGTGCGTTGGAGTCTTGCAGGACTTAATAATTCGCACATAAAGCCTTGGCGGGTTCACCCTCACAACCTCGGTCTTTGAGTTGGTGAAGGATGACTTTGCGGAAGCCGTGCGCTTGGAGCATCCGAGGGACCGCCGGACGAGATGACTTGAAGTGAAGCCAAGGAAGCAGACTTCGGAGGCAAGAGACGCGAAGGAGCATTGCAGAGCCGTGCGTCTGATGCTGCCGAGGGACGTGACCGCGAACGAAGAGAGCTTCGGTGAGGGACTTCGAGCGAGATGAGAGAATGAGTGAAATGTAAATATCTCATTAGGTGAACTTGGCCGAATGGCTGAGTATCGGAGACTTGACCACAAGGGTTAAGGTTTACCCGACCGCTGGAAGCTCAAACTTATGTTAAGTTTGAGTTTCACACGACACCAGTCGACTGCCATGTAATGGCAGGCTTCCGAGTCGAGTGGGTTCGGTGGTATCCGATCGATGGGTTTATGCCCCGTGATCGCCATCGGGAATAATGATCGCATTGCCGAGAGGATATCGCGAGCCGCAGACCGCTCTCGTGGCCGTAGGCGGTCGACTCACGGGCCCGTGATCATTGCCGAAGAGTTCAGTTGGACTGGAAGAAATCATTGAGAGGCTAATGCTTATGCTCTAAGTGATCTTCCTAGTGCCCCACAAGCTCTAAACTCTTCTTACTTGTTTTTACTCCATTCTTATTATAAGAAGAGTGATCTTGATTGTAAAGGTTACCTCCACCTAGCTTGGTGCAAAAGATAGACCAATAGTGATTGGCTTTGGAGGAGTGATTCACCTTGGACGAATCGGACCGTGGATTAGCGGCGTAGCCGTGAACCACGTTACATCTTCTTTGTTAGCGTTTGTATTTTCGTTTATTGCTTTGTCTTTATTGTTTATACTTCCGCTTGCGCTAACGATTGTGTAGACGAGCAAACGAACGAGAGAATTCCGACATCCACAGGAAGAGGGCTATTCACCCCCCTCTAGCCGGCCAATCGATCCCCCAACAAGTCATACTCATCTGATCATGACAAGCTAGGACCATCGGTCCGTAGCGACACACTGTCCACGACTCACCTGACCATTCACACAACCCGTGCTTGGTGAATAAATGTGCAACATACAGGTATGGAGTAAGTCCTACATTTAAGGCCTTACTTATCCACGGAGGACCTTTTTGCCAAATTTACAATTTGGGTCATCCTCCGTACTCTAACATCTACACCCTACTAAACAGTTAGACCTACTTACACCTCATCTGTACTCCTAAATCATGATAGGGAATGAGATATCAATAATTGAGCATATATATCAACGATAAATCCAAGCATATGATAAGCAGAGCATGATCAAGGTAATATGAACACCTAGCATGTTCATATCTATGTCTAAATCTGGAAACCATTACATCTACCCGACCAGGTAGGAAAATTACCCACCTGCTGTCAATGCTCGTGGTAATAGAGTCCTCACGTCCGCGGACCAGTCTCGTATCCACGTCCTGCAAATATCATCAATTATCATTCAGTGAGAGCATACAACAACAATACGAATTAGCTACTACGTTATCCACATATTTGTATCCCTTATCGAATACGATTTAGAAACCCCAATTAGCCAGACTTGACTATTTATTTTACATCCATCGGTTTCAATTAGCAAAAGTGCTAACTCCCTCATCCAATTCTATATTCGACTTAACAAAGTTAATCTCATAAAGATTTAACTTTTTACCCCCACCCTATTGTAATAGTATCATCAACAGAATCAGTTATAAATCTAATTCATAAACACAACCCTTAAATCACAGTTGCCCCGTACTACAATTAATTCTATAATTACCTCCATCATTCCCGGTTAACAAGTATGCTAACCTATAACCATTTACAACCATTTCAACCAACTCATACCCATCCACACACGATAACGGAAATCAACAATCAACACTAATAGCCAGCTAGGAGATAAATCATGCTTACTCGTTGTAACCTCCAACAACAACAAGGTCCTAATCCTGGCAGCCCCGTTCCACTGTTCGAGATCACTGTCCAAACCTACCAACAACTCATTAAGCATTCATCTCCTGTCCATCAAATGAATTGAACGGGATTTACAGCACAAGAATGGAAACTGATTTGCTTACCACAATTGAAACCTCACTACGTGACAAGAAGATAAAATATAGATTGATCTATTTTAACAAATTTCATCTCGAGTGATATGATATTCGATACTAATAATAAATCATACTCAATACAATTTATTTTCTAAAATCTGACTACAATAATAAGTGTGGAAATGGCGAAAATTAGATTCCCACTCATACGACTGCAATGCTGAAATATAAAATTAGTTATAGTAAAATTAAAAGGGAGATTTTAGTTTATTTTTTAATAATATTTATATATTTAATACGCTACATTCTCAATAAATATATTAAATATGTAAATATTTTAGGTTTATATTTAGTAGGCTATATTTTCTGTATTTAATTTTTTTTAGATTGCTATAATTATTATATTTAACAAATATATTTTAAAAAAATCGGATGGAATTTTTCATTACTATATTGTACTTATAAATATACTTAATATCTTAAAATCCATATCAATTTTGCAAAACTATAGGTCCTAATGAATCTGAGTTTAATTGATTCCCTGATGTTTTCTTATCCACGTATACCAATATTAATCAACATCAAAAATGCATTTATTTTATTTTAAATTCACAACATGCACAATGAATTTGATAGTTCAGTTTCAATGAATAGATATTTTCAGACTAAACAGTAATGGTTTCGCTTTTATGGATCCGAAACCTAGTTTTTAGTGCCTCCGACATTCATCTTCCTGCCAATTCCAAAGTACTTTCACAAAGTTAGTGTATGCCATCGAGCAAACAACTCCACAAGGTCAGTGATACGGAGAAAGAGTGTTAGTGCAGGTGGTTTAATTTAAAAGACGTGTAATCAATATAATATGTGAAATGGACTAGATTTTCATTGATTTTGATTTAATAATCTTGACTTAGAATGCTTCATCTAATATAGTAGATAAATATATATATCACAATATTATATTTTTTCTGAATTAACAGTTACAAATAATAAATACCTGAAAAAGTTATATATATATATATATATATATATATATATATATGTATATATATATATATAAGGTAGTGATTGCCTAGGCATCGGCCTATGCATATCGACGTGCACGCTTGAGGATAGACGCTCATGTAACATGTGTTGACTTAACTTTATTTTCTTTCATCTTCTGACAGTCGAAGTCATGCTTAAGACATAGTGCAACAAGCTTCTGAAATGAGAGAGGGCTCAAGTGTTTGCTACCTCGGGAACCTGAACCGAGGCTCCTGCCTCAGAAGAAATAGGATCCGAGCGAACTCCGCCTCCTCGGGCTTCATTCGTGCCTGAGATAGCGAGCTCAGGTGGCTCAAAGGATAGGAACCGACTCTCCAAATGAAACCGAATTGAGGCAACTTCGGCGAAGTTGACACCTCCCGTCGATCTCGCAGCTCAACTCCGGAGGTGACGCATTCCCCAGCGACCAATCCTCCCCTAGAGACTTCAACCCCCCCCCCCCCCAGCTACCGGGACAACTCCTTTGCCCCGGGAGACCAGCTCCGGCTCCCCTTCCCTTCCCTTCCCGAACTGCTCTCTAGGCATGGGGTGTCGTCACAAAGTCAGCCCTGGGGTTAAAGATTTTTGGAGCTCAATTTTTTAAATTTTGGAGTGAAAATGGAGCCTAATTTATCAATTTGGCTCAGGGCCCTAGGATTAAATTTGGAAATCAGGGTCAACTCTATGTGTCGAGGAGCGCTCGCCAACCCCGAGGATATCTAAAACAAATCCATGAGGAACAAGGGGATATAACGAAGGAAAAGTCTATCCCGGCTCTCTGCGAATCCATGAATGACTACATTCCTCAGGTACTCCCTCCCCTTCTTCATTCACCCATTCCACAACCGCTAATTCGAGTTACCACACTCGAGGCCACCATTTAGAGTGATGGTCCGCCTCTCCCCATGAATACCTTCCACGGGATGCGAGGCTAGGTCACTGAACATGTGCCTCAGCTGCTGGAGGAAGAGCGCGAGCTCCAGGAGAAAGAGAAAAACCTAGAGTAGACGCAACCCGAGCTATCCGTCTGCGAGGCGAGGGCCCTTCTACACGAAGTTGAGCTGGGCTAACTAAGGAGCCAAGCTCGGGAAATTGTCGAACTTCATGCTAAAGCTTCGGAAGCAAACTACCTTCGATTGCAGCTACAAGCATTGAAAAGGCGTAGGAGATACAATCGACGAAGGAGTCTGCATGTCGAGAAAAACTAACGACTGAGGCAAAAGCTGCCCAGACCGAGCTAGCCGCCTATCAGGCAGAGGAGGGGAAACTGTTAAAATAACATAAGTCGGGAAAGAATTAAAAAGATATCTTTCTTATTGATTTGTTTGGTACATCTATAGGGTATTTATAGATATATTACAAGATCAAATCAATTGAAGTATTCAAATAAATATTCTAGATAAGAAAATTTATCCTATCTAAATTGACAAAGCCTATTTTACAAAGTCTATTTGATTAATTCTCTTTTATCCCCCTGCAAATTCAACGGGAGATCTTTCACGTTGAGTTTGATTGTCAACTTATTGAAACGATGTCTGGATAATGGCTTGGTAAAGATATCAGCGATTTGATCTTCTGCAGAAATATACGAAACAGATAATTGTTTAGTTGCAACTTGCTCTCGAACAAAATGAAAATCTATTTCCACGTGCTTTGTACGAGCATGAAAGATCGGATTTGCCGTAAGATATGTTGCTCCAATATTGTCACACCAAATTTTCGGTGTGGTATTTGACACAAGATGTAATTCAGAAAGAAGTGACTGAAGCCAAATAATCTCAGATGTTGCATTGGCTATAGCTTTATATTCAGCCTCAGTACTTGAGCGAGAAACCGTGGGTTGCTTTTTCGAATTCCATGAGATAAGATTTCGTCCAAGAAATATTGCATATCCACTGGTAGAGCGCCTATCTTCAGGAGAACTTGCCCAATCAGCATCACTATAGGCGTGTAAATCTCGCGATGAATGACGATATATAAGAAGACCGTGCAGTATAGTGCCTTTGAGATAACGCAGAATTCTTTTCACACATTCCCAATTTTGTTCTGTTGGAGTGTGCATAAACTGACAAGCACGATTTACAGCAAACGTAATATCAGGTCGTGTGATAGTAACATATTGTAAAGCACCAACAATACTTCGATAAATCTGAGGATCAGACATAGCAGGTGAGGATGAGGGTACAGTGTTGGTATATATAGCAATTGGTGTGGATATCGGGCGTGCTCCATCCATCTTAGCTCTTTGAAGAAGTCCAAAGAATATATTTACTTTGAGAGAAAGGCGCCTTCATCATGTGGTAGAAGTTCAATGCCAAGAAAAACGCGTATCGCCAAATCTCTATAGGAAATTCTTGATCGAGAAGACTTAATAAAGTTGTGATACCCTTTTGATCATTCCCAGTTATTAAGATGTCATCCACATAAATAAGGAAAAATATCATGGATCCATCCTTATATTTATAAAATAAAGAAGAGTCAGTTTTTGATCCAGAAAATCCTTGTCCTTGTAACCAATTAGATAAGCGATGAAACCATGCACGAGGAGCTTGCCGAAGACCATATATAGATTTCTTGAGTTGACACACATGAGTTGGAAATTGTGGATGACTAAACCCAGGCGGTTGCTCCATAAATATAGTTTCCTCAAGATGACCATGAAGAAACGCATTAGAAACATCTAGTTGTCGAATAGGCCAGTGCGAACTCACAGCTATTGATAATAATAATCGAGCAGATGTGATTTTGATAATCGACTAAAGGTGTCATTAAAGTCAATACACGGTTGTTGACTAAATCCTTCGCAACGATCGCGCTTTGTATCGTTCAAGAGAACCATCGGCTCGATGTTTAAGGCGAAATATCCATTTAGAACCCACTACATTCATGGAGGGAGTCGCGAACTAGACTCCATGTACCATTTGCGAGTAGCGCATCAAATTCGTAGTCATTGCATTACGCCAATTTGAATCCTTGTTTGCTTGAAAAACAAGTTGGCTCGGTGATTTTGAGGAGATCACGAGCACGAGGAAGAGGATGTTGGGTTGTCTTGGTGGACATCGTTAAATATCGCTCAAGGGGAGTATGCGACGAGGTGCATTATCTTCTGAATCACTCTTTGTCGGGGATGATGAAGTAGATGGACTTACATTATCTGAGGATCCAGAGTTAGAAGGTGTATTATCTTTGACCGGCGAGGATTCGAAGATTGGACAATAGGTTCTTGACTATTGTCTCTTCTAATATCATCATTGCGTATCTCGTGGGAGTAGATCCTTGGGATGAATCCAATGGTATAGAAGAGTTTCCAGAGAGCTCAGGAGCAGGACCTAAAATTCCATCTCTTTTTGTAGATTCAACATGTCTTGTTGGAAAAATGACCTGTGGAACCTTTGATGTTATATTGGGTGGTATTATAAAGGTACCACCATTTCCTGAGGATGGAGCTTCTGATATGACTGTAAATGGAAAAATAGATTCATCAAAGATAACATGCCGAGATATATATATGCGTCCTGTCGGTACATGTAGACAACGATACCCATGGTGTAAATTACTATAACCAAGGAAAACACATTGTTGGGAAGCGAGGATTAAGTTTGTGTTTAGAGTAGGGTCGAACCACTGATAACATGCAACCAAAGATACGTAAGAACCTAAAGTTAGGAGGTTGATTAAAGAGTTTTTCCATAGGAGATTTGTGGTGAAGCAATGGCGAGGTAGACGCATTGATAAGATAAATAAATCATCCCAAAATTTAAGTGGAACCGATGCATGATTGAGGAGGGCTAAAGCGGTTTCAATTATATGACGATGTTTCCTCTCTGCCGAACCATTTTGTTCGGGAGTGTGAGGACATGATACTCGATGAAGAATACCTGAGGAGTCGAGGTAGCGATGAAGCGCCTGATATTCTCCACCCCAATCGGAGTGGAGAGAGAGTATTTTATGGGCAAAATAACGTTCAACATGCCTTTGAAATCGACAAAAAATATCAAGAAGATCAGATTTTCTTTTCATGTGAAAGACCCAAGTAAATTCTAATCAAATCACAATAAAATCACATAATAAAGAAAACCCTGATTTGACAGAATAGGAGCAGGTCCCCACACATCAGAGTGAATTAATTCTAAAGGAAACTTAGATACATGAGAGGAAGTAGAAAAAGGTAATTTATGACTCTTCGCTTTCATGCATGCTTCACAAGAATAAGAAGGAGACGTCAAAGAAGTTGGTAAGTTGAACTTATTGATGATATCTTGAACTAGACGAAGAGATGGATGACCAAGTCGTGCATGCCACGAGGTTTTACTTGTTCGTTCTCCAATGAAGGCCTTGGTGGATGTGGGTTGAAGGTAATAAAGACCATCTTTAATTTCTCCTTTGAGTAGAGTCGTTGCTGTTTCAGGATACATAACAAGACAAAGATGTGGGTGAAAATAAAAAAAAAAATTATTTTAAATAGCAAATTTACGAAAAGAAAGTAAATTTTTAGTGATTGAAGGAACATGAAGAGTATTGCGCATGCGAAAGGTTCGACCGGACGAATGAAAAATTGTGTTTCCAAGGTTAGCAATTTCCAAACCTGAGCCGTTGCCTACTTGTACCATGTCAGGTCCATGATAGGGGGAGGCTTCTGTGAGAATATCATAATCCGGTGTAACATGATGAGTTGCCCCAGAATCTGGATGCCATCCTGAGGCTGAAGAATTTGTTACAGTCATATGAGGATTGCTTGCAAGAGAATATGCTCCCGGATGAGATGAAGTTGAGGATGAAGGTTGATTTGATGATGCAAATCCTCCAGGAAAGTTTGAATCAAATCGCTTATAACATTGATGTGCAAAGTGACCATTGCCAAAACAAATCTGACATCGTCCTCGGCCTCGTCCTCGTCCTGTATTTCTTTCACTTTGATTTCGTTGATTGTGTTGTTGATGGATAGTTGTATCTGATGTGTTGGTTGTATGCGCAGAGAGAACAATAGAATCTGACATCCTCTGAGATTGTAATTGTAAGAGTATTTCATGAGAAGTCAGCATGCCATGAAGAGCATCAAGTGACACTTGCTCCATACGTGTAGTTACACTGGGAATAAAATTGTCATATTGAGGCCCTAAACCGGCAAGAACATGAATTAACAAATCTGGTTCTGAAACTGGATGCCCAATTGCTCTTAGATTATTTGCAATGGTTTTGATCGAATCACTATATTCATGGATCGATTTATCTCCTCGTTGCACCGATTGTAGTTGCATGCGGTTGAAGTACTCGCTTGAGAATGTGATGCAAAAGTACGAGCAAGAGTTTCCCATATTTGTTGAGAGGTGTCAAGTCCTACAATAATAGGAAGTATAGGCTCGCTAAGCGACGAAATTATCCACATCATAATTAATTGATCCTTCTTGCTCCAAGCTGTATAATTAGGATCGTCTTCTTGAAGTTTAGAAGAAGTGTCATCTACAATTCCAAATAGATCATGAGCACGAAGTAACGATTGAAACTGCATCTTCCAAAGTAAATAATTATCAGCTGTAAGTTTAATAGGAAGATAGGATATGACATTTATGGGTAAGGAGGAGAGTTGCGCTGCTTGACTTATTTCCACTGATGAAGAAGATTCCGACATCTGATTTTAACTGCAGATAAAAAATTTCTGTTAATAAAGAAGTCTCAGCGGAGCCTCAAGGGAAGTCAACCGCGCAGGAGAGAGGGAGAGGCGGCGCTGATTTCTCCACTAGTTGGCTTCGGCTAGAATTGAGATCGGCTGGATGGACTCGAAGGGTTAATGAAGAAGTTGCAGTGGCAGCACTCGGCAACTTGTTCTGCCTTCGTCTGGATTCCGGAGTTTGCAAATGACGAAGCAGGGAAGCCTTCGTCTGAGATTGAGATTGCTATTTGATTGCCAAAAATTTCCTTATTCGCTCTTCACCGTCGACAGAATTTGATTCCGCTGCCTTCAAAGACTCTCAATCGGAGAGGATGACTCAAGGAAACTAGAGGGAGGTCGACCGGGCGGCAAGCCGAAGACGGCGATCCGATGTGAAAGCCCTCCAAGAGAAGGAAGCGAAGAAGGCTGCACAAGCAGCAGCAAGAAAAACAAAAAAACAAAAAAAAAAAAACCTTTGGAGAAGCCAACTTCTGTTAATGAAGAAGTTGCTGAGGAGTTTGGAGAAGCCTGGCGAACAGGATGGGTTGGGAGCGTTGCGGCGGCGCAAAAAGGAGATTTAGGGAAGAGATGAGGAGCAGAAGAAAATAAAGAAACGCTTAGGCTCTGATACCATATTAAAATAACATGAGTCGGGAAAGAATTAAAAAGATATCTTTCTTATTGATTTGTTTGGTACATCTATAGGGTATTTATAGATATATTACAAGATCAAATCAATTGAAGTATTCAAATAAATATTCTAGATAAGAAACTTTATCCTATCTAAATTGACAAAGCCTATTTTACAAAGTCTATTTGATTAATTCTCTTTTAGAAACGACAGAAAGATTGGAAGAAGATCTTCCTTGCATCAGAGGGAGTTCAACAATATGTTAGCTAGACGCACTCTTCGCCTGTTGGACGTCGGCATTCAGGGAGCGGCTCGACATTTCAAAGAGGTCAACTATCCTCCGAAAGACACTACCCCTGACTTCTTGGACCTGTAGCAACTTCTTGACGAGACTCCCAGCTATGTCCTTGAAGACTAAACGTTGTAATAGTCCTTTTGATGTAACGAACTTCAAAATATTAAATTCTACTATTTTTTGAGCTAGTAAAGTGCCTCTTCTTTAAAGTCGTTTTCTTAGGAGGGGTCAAGTAGTCAACTATCACTGTTATACATATCACTGAAAGCTGTTGCGATCAACAATCAAGATCCTAAAAAGTTATTTATCGGAAAGAACAGAGCGAACAAAACCCTGCCGTATGCATGGACTCCTTGACGACGACCGAACAGAGAGAGCAGACCAGAACAAATTGGAGTAGCCGGAGGTGGGGGCAGTTCACGGCCTCCCAATGGCAAAGCAAAGTTCGCCGTTGCAGCCGCCACGACGGAAGGCCCACACGTCTATCTTGTCGCCCTTCTGTAGCGCACTCCATAAGTGGAACAACTTGAGCTCGTCGCCCTTGATCACGGTGCCACCGCTTCCTTCCCATCGAGTCAGCCGCAGGAAGAAGACGAACCCGCACCGTGCGAACACCCGCACTGGCAGGCCTCCATGCGGCCGCCCAGCCGCCTTCGGCTTTCTCTTCATCTCCTCTTCCTCTGCCTCCGTGCGGCTCCGCTTACTAGGACAGCTGATGTCGCCGACGAAGTTGGCCATGGCGCTCTCCTCCGGGGCGAGGAGGCCGACGAGATTAGCCGCGACGAAGTGCGTGGGAAGGTAGAGACGGTTTTGTTGCGTGACCAGGTCGGAGTTCTCCACCCTCTTCGAGGCGATGAACCACACGGCGATGCCTTCGTCGTCGTTGCCGATGAACTGCCGCCTCGCTAAGGCGGCCACCCACTCCGGCACAGTGGGAGTGGCCTCACCGTCGTCGCTGGAAGACTTGCGCTTCGCCGGCATGGTGACGTCGAGAGCTGCTCTCTGAGTTTATTAATGAAGAATGTAACGAACATATTACCAATGAAGTGTTATTTATAGACTTTTGAGTTAGGAATGATTGGAACTGAATTCGAATTCGATTAGGATTTGCAATTATATTTTCCGAAGGAATTGGAAATAAACTGTTTTTTTTGGTGTAATTAATGTTCGAGTGACAGATGATTAGATTGATTGTGTTTTTTTTAGTGTTAAGAAATAATTTATTTGTTTCCAGAAATTGTATTAGGCTAAATCAACTTTGATATTTTATTTTTTTAGTTGACATAGTATATATTTAAATGTTTGACTGGATTAATAATAAAGATGATCGATTTGGTTTCACAAAATTTTTTATAATAAATCAAAAAATGCTCCTAATGAAAAATTTAGCAGTCTAGCATTTTAAAATTTATTACTATATTTTTTAAAAAAAATCTATAAATATATCATAGTTTAAAATTGAACTAAAAATATCTTAGACATTACATAGATATTCTGTCATAGTATAATTGCGTCGGAGGTTTGATATTCTATTTAATAGATGACACATATAGTTCGTTTTTCACTCCGTCATATAAATAAATCTCTCAATTGGTACTTTTGAGATTACAAGTATTTACTTGAGTATTGATATTTTTTCTACACAATGGAGCTTCTATAAGAATGTCATGTTAATGGCTCATCTCCGATTATCTTACATATGAAGAAGAAAAATAATTTGAAAAGTATTCCTGTGGACAATTTCAGTAGTCCTAACTTATCTAATTTGTCATCTTAAAAATTTTTATAAGTTTATTATTACTAGATATCGAATCATGAATATTTGAGAATCAAATTTAATATTCTATTGTTGCACAGTAGCTTTGGTAGTCACAATCATACTTCCCAAGGATAATGAAAGAGTTAGGGTGGATTGTTCGACGAAGCTGCATAGATTGATCTGTTTTAACAAATTTTATCTCAAGTGATCTAATATTCGGTAAGTACAAATTTTCTAAAATCCGACTGCATTGAGTGTTTAATGGGAATGACGAAAATTAGATTCCCACTCATGCGACACGACGGCAATGCTGAAATATAAAATTAGTTATATTATAATTAAAAGTGAGATTTATTTTATTTTTATAATAATATTTATATATTTAGTACGCTACATTCTCAATGGATATATATTAAATATGAAAATATTTTAGATTTATATTTAATAGGCTATATTTTCTGTATTTAATTTTTTTAGATGGTTGTGAATATTAAGTATTTTGTATAATTGTTATATTTAACAAATATATATTTTAAACAAAAAATCGGGTGGAATTTTTCATTGCAATATTGTACTTATTAATTTAATTAATATCTGAAAATCCATATCAATTTTGCAGAAATGTAGATCTTAATGTTTTAAGGAAGCTGAGTTTAATTAATTGATTCCCTGATCTTTTCTTATCCACGTATACCAATATTAATCGACATCAAAAATGCATTTATTTTATTTTAATTTCACAACATGCACAATGAATTTGATAGTTGAGTTTCAATGAATAGATATTTTCAGGCTAAACAGTAATGGTTTCGTTTTTATGGATAATCCGAAACTCAATTTTTAGTGGCTCCGACATTCATCTTCCTGCCAATTCCACAGTAGTTTCACAAAGTTAGTGTATGCCATCGAGTAAGCAACTCCACAAGGTCAGTGATACGGAGAAAGAGTGTTAGTGCAGGTGGTTTAATTTAAAAGAGGTTTAATCAATATAATATGTGAAATGGTATAGATTTTCATTGATTTTGATTTAATAATCTTGACTTAGAATGTTTCATCTAATATGGTAGATAAATATATATATCACAATATTATATTTTTTCTAAATTAACAGTTACAAATAATAAATGCTGCTGAAAAAGTTATATATATAAGGTAGTGATTGCCTAGGCACCTGCCCATGTGTGTCGACATGGGCGTTGACTTAATTTTATTTTCTTTTCTCTTCTGACAATCGAAATCATGCTTAAGGCATAGTGCAACAAGCTTCTAAAATGGGAGAGAGCTTAAGTGTCTGCTCCCTTGGGAACCTAAACCGAGGGTCCTGCCTCAGAAGAAATAGGATCCGAGCGAACTCCGCCTCCTCGGGCTTCATTCGTACCCGAGATAGTGAGCTCATGTGGCTCAGAGGATAGGAACCGACCCTCCAAATGAAACCGACCTGAGGCAACTTCTATGAAACTGGCACCTCCTGTCGATCTCGCAGCCCAACTCCAGAGGTGATGCATTCCCCAGCGACCAATCCTCCCGCGGAGACTTCACCCCCAAGCTACCGAGAAAACTCCTTTGCTCTAGGAGACCGGCCAGACTCCTCCCTTCGGACAGTGTTGGGTGCAGTACCGGATGATCGAACATGTATTTTGATTATGACAAGGATGCAAAGTTAAAATTACATCGTTATCTCACGGGCTTAATCGAGCGTGCAGAAAAGTGCAAAAGCTAGAGCTGAAGGCTAGCGACACCCGGAGAAAGCCATGGTGGTCGAGCGACACCCGAGTGACTTCGGAGGAAGCCGAAGGAATTGAGTGGAAGGCCAAAAGCGAAAGCGACACAGTAAGTATCGAAGTAAGTGTTGGGGGATCGATTGGCCGGCTAGAGGAGGGTGAATAGCCCTCTTACTTTGAATGTTGGAATTCTCTCGTTCGTTTGCTCGTCTACACAATCGTTAGCGCAAGCGGAAGCATAAACAATAAAAACAAAGCGATAAACGAAAATACAAACGCTAACAAAGGATGTAACGTGGTTCACGGCTACGCCGCTAGTCCACGGTCCCCGATTCGTCCTCGGTGAATCACTCCGCTAAACCAATCCACTAAATGGTCTCTCCTTTGCACCAAGCTAGGTGGAGGTAACCTTCTGATCAAGATCACTCTTCTTACAAATAGAATGGAGTAAAAGCAAGTAAGAAGAGTTTAGAACTTGTGGAGCACTTGGAAGATCACTTAGAGCATAAGCATTGGCCTCCCAAAACTCCACACCCTCTCTTTTTATAGAGAGGGTTGATTTCTTCCCGTTGGCCGCCACCAGTCGACTGCTGCCCTTGGCAGTCGACTGCCGCCACTCCAACGGCCTCCGAACATGTCGGATCCCGACCGTTGTAGTCCAACGGAACACTGATCGATCGATGGACCTCATCGGCCGATCGATGCCTCCGTAGTCGCGCCCGGCCATTTAACGACGATCTGTGGCTAAACCCTATTGACGATCATTCGCTGCCTTCAATCGATTGGATTGTCTTAGCGATCATTGCTGGCCACAATCCAGTCAGTCGGATACCAGTCGAACTACATTCGACTCAGAGCAGTCGACTGCCATGACATGGCAGTCGACTGGTGTCGGGAAAACCCATCCGACACTTGGCCAAATGGCCAAGTTTCACCTAAGAGCTACCCCTCCCAGGGTTACAATCGCTCACTCTCATCTCTCGGAGTCCCTCGCCTTCGAAGTTCTCTTCGTTCTCGGCCACGTCCCTCGGCAGCATCAGGCGCACGACTCTACAATGCTCCTTCGCATCTCTTGCCTCGAAGTCTACTTCCTCCGGCTTCACTCCAAGCTTCTCGTCCGGCGGTCCCTCGGATGCTCCAAGCGCACGGCTTCCGCAAAGCTATCCTTCACCGACTTAAGGCACGAGTCATGAGATGTGAAACTCGTCACGGCTCCATGTGCGAATTACTAAGTCCTGCACGACTTCAACACACATATCAAATCAACATAACACACTAACTTAAACCCTTTGCCACACCATCAAAACCATATTACGGCAAGAGATTGCCCTAACAATCTCCCCCTTTTTGATGTGTGGCAATCCGTTTAAGTTAGGTAAAAACATTTGATATAAATTTTAAATGAAAGAAAGCATGTAAACATAAACATGATATAGCAACATGCAACTCCCCCTTAATCCATGAAACTCCCCCTTAATTTCTCCCCCTATCATAATTAACTTAAACATAATTATTTCTCCCCCTTTGACACCATCAAAAAGATTATCACTAAGTTAAAAGCACATGACATCATGTCTAATAGAAAGAAAATACCACAAGTTGATTTAAAATCGGAATTCAGCCTTTACTGGTCTGATATTCAGTCATCGATCGACCGTTCGACTACTAATGACCGCACGTACTGCTTTCGGATTTCGATTTGGGTGAATTTAAATGCATTAAAAATTCGAAAATTTGAAAAATCATGAAATTTGGGGAACACATTTCTTTTAAGTATATCTATCAGTGAAAAATATGTTTTCATGAAAAATCATTATATTTCCACGTATTTGCCAAAAAAACCAAAAGCTTAAAAAAACTACTAGGTTTTTTATCATAAGAGTATCCATTTTAACACCTAGTCTTGCATCCAATTGTTTCAAAACATGAATACATGTATTTTAAAGTAAGAAAATGTTTTGAAAATATATGAAATATCCAACCATGATCTTTGGGCAATATGTCTATGAATTAAACATAAGTCTTCCCCATGATTGGTCTATTATTGCTATTTTGATACTTTAAATGACCATCTAAATGTCATAGGCATTAGTGGACATTTGTATCATCCTAACATCTCACTCATGCTAAGCTTTCAATCAAGGTAGCCTATAGTGAGTGTGAGATGCATCCTAGGGGGTATTTGTGTATATTTAACCAATATATTCATGTAATTCTATCAAGGTTAAGTATCAACCTAATAATCCTCATGACCATAAAGGCATATATGAATGAATCATACATTATGATCATGAAACTCATGTATTCATCAAATAATAGTCATGCATTAGGTATTATATGATGATAATAAACAAAGTATCACCTAAAGCATGATTCAACCCTATTTCCCATGATTATGTGTCAAATATCAATAGCATAAATCATGATTGCTAACATACATAGCAATTACATTAATCATCATGATTTAAGCATTATTATCTATTTATGGGCACGTTATCATCACCCAACACTATTTAAAAATGTTGTCCCGCCATCCTAAGTCAACCAAAATATGATATAGGTCAATTGCATATGGTTGACTACCCTAGAGTTATCCTAACCCTTAAGGATGGATTTTGGAACCCAAAATAAGTTCTTTCCTATTGGGTTCACTAAGTATTCCTTGGGGATCCATTTCCTAGCTATTACTTTCTTCTTATCTTGTCCCCTAGCTATTAGGCATTTGTAGGCCTTTTCATTTTTCTTTTCCTTGTAGCCTAGGCTCTTTTTGTTGAAGCTAGCTCTTTGGCTCCCTAAGATCATGTTCAATGTGTTGGAGCCAATTGTGAATTTTTCTAGGGCTTTTGTTAAATAATCTACCTTTTCTCTTAAAGTCCTATTTTCATTTATACATGCATCACTAACATCTAATGGCACATAAAGGTCATGTGAGCATGCATCATTTAAGCTAGAAGAAATATTATCATTTAAGCATGCATTTTCTAGCTTATTTTCCAATGCCTTAATTTGATTAAGCATGCTTTTATTTTTATTTTTCATTCCAAATAAGTCCTTAGATAAACTAGAAATTATGGAAACTATTTTCTTAGGAGAGGCTTTCGTTACCATAGTTTCCATATCCTCTTCTTCTTCTTCGGATGAGGAGGATGTAGAAGCTCCCCCTTTACTTGAGCTCTCTCCTCTTGAGCTTGATCCTTCATTTTCGGATGAAGAACAATCCAAGTCATCAAAGGCCATCAAAGCCAAATTGGTGACAAAGGCATTCTCCTCATCCGATGATGATGAGGAGGATGAGGATGGGTCATCCCAAGTCCTTGCCTTTAGAGCTTTGGTCTTCCCCTTTTCTTTTGTCTTCTTCTCCTCTTCCTTCTTTTTCTTGCTCCCCTTTTTCTTCTTCTTTTCTTCTTTCTTTTTCCTCTCTTCCTTGCTCTTGTTTAAGAGAGGACAATTGTCCCTTATGTGCCCCTCTCCTTGGCAATTGTAGCATATGACCTTCCCTCTTGGTCTTCTATTCCTATCATGAGATTTATCAAATCTAAAATTCTTAAATGCACGTCTTACCTTCCTTACCATATAGGCTTCTTCGGTGCTATCCATGGAGGAAGAGGAAGACGCTTCATCATCGGAGGAGGAGGAGATCTCTATCTTCTTCTTTCCCTTATTTGCCAACAATGCTACTCCCCTTGAAGGTTGTATTTTTGGCTCTTCTTGTATTCCTTCAAGCCTAGATTCATGTAATTCCATAGTGGAGAAAAATTCATCTAGAGTACTTACCTCTAGATTCTTTGAAATGTAAAATGAGTCCACCATTGAACTCCACTTGGATGATCGGGGGAAAGCATCTATGGCCTTCATTATCATATCGCGATTTGAGAGTCTTTCTCCTACACTTGTTAGTCCATTTAAAATTTCTTTGAATCTAGAATGCAAAGAAGTTACCTTTTCTCCCTTTTCTAATTTAATGTTGGATAGTTGGGAGCGGAGGAGATCTCTCCTTGCTAGCTTTGCCTCGGATGTGCCTTCATGAAGCTCAATTAGCTTCTCCCACATCTCCTTGGTGCTTAGGCATTCTCCTATTCGGTTGATTTCTTGTTGGGGGAGCACATTGAAGAGATGATGCTTGGCTTTTGAATTTGCAAGGTGCTCTTCCCTTTACCTTTTGGTCCACCTAGATTTCTCTATTGGCTTCCCCTCTTCATCCCTAGGCAAAACGAAACCGGATTCCATTGTAATCATAATATCAAAATCCGTTTCGAAAAATACCTCCATTCGCTTCTTCCACCAAGCGAATTCTCCTTCAAACTTCGGAGGATGGATGTTGGAGCCGACCATTTCGAAAATTGTTTGTTGTGGCGGTTAGTCCTCGACAAGCTTTCCTTGGCTCTGATACCACTTGTTGGGGGATCGATTGGCCGGCTAGAGGGGGGTGAATAGCCCTCTTACTTTGGATGTTGGAATTCTCTCGTTCGTTTGCTCGTCTACACAATCGTTAGCGCAAGCGAAAGCATAAACAATAAAAACAAAGCGATAAACGAAAATACAAATGCTAACAAAGGATGTAACGTGGTTCACGGCTACGCCGCTAGTCCACGGTCCCCGATTCGTCCTCGGTGAATCACTCCGCTAAACCAATCCACTAAATGGTCTCTCCTTTGCACCAAGCTAGGTGGAGGTAACCTTTACAATCAAGATCACTCTTCTTACAAATAGAATGGAGTAAAAGCAAGTAAGAAGAGTTTAGAACTTGTGGAGCACTTGGAAGATCACTTAGAGCATAAGCATTGGCCTCCCAAAACTCCACACCCTCTCTTTTTATAGAGAGGGTTGATTTCTTCCCGTTGGCCGCCACCAGTCGACTGCTGCCCTTGGCAGTCGACTGCCGCCACTCCAACGACCTCCGAACACGTCGGATCTTGACCGTTGTAGTTCAACGGAACACTTGACATGATCGTGATGGACCTCATCGACGATCGCTCCGTAGTCGATCGCCCGGCTACGAACGGTTCTCGCAAAACCCTATTGACTACCGATCATTGCGCCTTGGTGCCGATCGATTATTCGGCGCTGCGCCGATATCTGGCCGCAATCAATCCGGCCGGTCGGATACCACGGTCGAACTACATTCATTCGACTCGGAAGCGATCGCGACATGGCATAGCGGCTGGTGTCAAGAAAACCCATCCGACACTTGGCCAAATGGCCAAGTTTCACCTAAGCGCTACCCCTCCCCGGGTTACAATCGCTCACTCTCATCTCTCGGAGTCCCTCGCCTTCGAAGTTCTCTTCGTTCTCGGCCACGTCCCTCGGCAGCATCAGGCGCACGGCTCTGCAATGCTCCTTCGCGTCTCTTGCCTCGAAGTCTACTTCCTCCGGCTTCACTCCAAGCTTCTCGTCCGACGGTCCCTCGGATGCTCCAAGCGCACGGCTTCCGCAAAGCTATCCTTCACCGACTCAAGGCACGAGTCATGAGATGTGAAACTCGCCACGGCTCCATGTGCGAATTACTAAGTCCTGCACGACTTCAACGCACATATTAAATCAACATAACACACTAACTTAAACCCTTTGTCACACCATCAAAACCATATTACGGCAAGAGATTGCCCTAACAGTAAGCTCATATATGTGAACGTAAGTGAGGTCGTATCCTCCTTATGAGGATGGTCTTAAGCGTAGATCCGACCAAAGACATCCCATGGATGATCTAGGTCGAGATCTGATGGTCGGCGACCGTCAAAATTATATTTTTGTTGAGCTAACTTTGACTTGCAGTAAGCATCGATCATTGCCCGACTTGGAGCACTCGGTATCGTCCATCGATCGGTCATTGCCGCGATCCGGCCTCGGTGATGCTTCCATCACGGTGATGATGGTCATTAGTCGACTGATGGTCAAGGATCAGCTTCGAGGAGTCAAGCCTTATCACCTCATTCCAATGAGCTTTTGTGCCCATTTGTGATTGGTTGAAGACTCATTCGATGAGGGGCTCAAAGGCTATAAAATGAGGGCTTCTCTTAAGGTTTTTTATCAATTAAAAAGCTCTCCAAAGCCTCCACAAAGTGCCGCTCTTCTATGACAATCCTACGATGAAGCGCTGCCAAGACGACGACTCAAGCTCCAAGATTCAAGTCTTCAAAAGTCGTCGGTATAAGCTTTAATTTGTATAAGTTATTTTTTTTATTTTGAGCTTTAAATCGTATCAAGGAGAGGGGGAGTGTCCCTATACCTTGAGTCCTTCTTGAGTTTTGTATTCGTTTAACTCCTACCTCTAACGAGGAGGAGTTCGTTTAGTGTTTTACACTCCGTGCGTGGTCAAGGATCACTAGGGCCTAGGAGTAGTAGTCGTAGGTTACGAACCAAGTAAAAAACTCATTGTCTCTTCTGTTTTAGATTTACTTTCCGCTGTGTTTACTCGTGCCTCAACGAATGATTCCGAAAAAGGATTCTATCGCTATTCACCCCCCTCTAGCGATCCGCTCGATCCAACAATTGGTATCAGAGCTGGGGTGCTCAGATTCGGTGCAACCACCGATCGAGCATTTTTTTTTCGTATTTATCGTTTTAAGATTTCTTCCATACTACTAATCCAAGACCAAGTCTTGGTACATTGTTTTTGGTTGTGTTTTTTGCAAGTACTAATCGCTTTTGGAGTAGCCAACGGTAAAAAGACCATAACTTTTCGTACAAGTGGGCCCATAAAACGTTCTACCCACCAAATCGAAGCTCTCTGAGAGATCTACAATTCTTACTAGGGTTTACCCTTGTAACAAGTTGTCTTCATTCCCAAAAATCGATGTTTAGTACCCTTTCGGGGACATCGAAGGTTGTGAGTACTTACTTTTTGTTTAGTTTCTTATCTATTTGTTTAACTTTCTATTACTCATTTGTTTCTTTTTATTTCCCGCACCACTAATCCAAGACTCGAGTCTTGGCAAGTTTTTTTGTGTTTTTTTCGTGTGTGCAAGTTTTTCTTTATGGCCCACATTGAGGGGTACAACACCACCCGACTTCCGATCTTTAGCGGAGATGATTTTCGTTACTGGAAAGGTCGGATGGAGTGTTTTCTAAAAACACAAGTCGAGTCTTGGATAATCATCCAAACCGGCTTTGCTCTACCCATCAATGATCAAGGCGAACCCATGAACTTTGACAAGTGGACCACTGTAACCAAGAGACAAATCGAAGCTGATGCAAAGGCGACTCAAATGTTGCAGTGTGGTTTGTCCAAGGAAGAGCTCAACCGCATCGGACCCTTCATCAGCGCAAAAGTTCTGTGGACAAAACTCATAGAACTACACGAAGGGACTAACGACACGAAGGTAAGTAAGCGTGACTTACTACTTATATAAATTGTATAACCTAAAAATGCAGGAATGTAAGACGGCAACGCAACTACACGCCCGCGTTCATGACATATTGTCAACGGTCTGCACACCATCGGACACAAGGTCAAAAATTGCGACCTCCTAAGGTACGTTCTTAATTCATTTCCTAGGACTACCTTGTGGGCATCTATGGTCGATGCCTACAAGGTATCTAAGGACCTTTCGAAGCTTAAGTTAAATGAATTATTTTCCGAGTTTGAACTTCATGAGCAAACTAATGTGGTCCGGGACGAGAGAGGTATTGCTCTACTTGCAGGACAAAGAAGAAAGTCACCTACCAGGCAAGAAGATGGACTCGAACCCGAAGACGAATCAGAGTCTAAATCTGAAGAGGTGGAAGCAATAGTGAACATGGTGCGAAAGATCGTTCGGAGGGAAAGGAGGCTACTAAGGAACCAAAAGAGGACACAATTCAAATCAAATCAAAAGAAGGCTTTTCATGCTACATGGGACAACGAAGAAGGCGTCGACATAGCGTGCATGGCAAGACCCGAAGAGTCCGAGTCAGAGTCCGAATCCGAATCCAATTACAACACCGACTCCGAACTCGAGGACTACTTCGAGAAGCAACTCAAAACCGGACCAAAAGAGAAAATTAAGGTTAGTCGCTCACTAATTCATACGCTTTACAATACAATTAAATTGCTAACTAGGAAATTAGCTAAATCTGAGTCTAGGATCGAGTCCTTGGTTGAGAAGGTTGAAACCCTCAAACAAGAGACACCCCTAAACTCTTCGACTAGTCGAGTTCAAGAGGAGGACTCAACTCGAGCTGAAAAACTCGAAGAAAAGAACTCTCTCTTGAAAGGGCGAGTCCAAGAGCTCGAAGCTCTGTTGAACAAGTTCTCGACGGGGTCCAAGAATCTTAACCGACTTCTTGGAACTCAGAGAGTCGTGTACAATAGAGCCGGACTTTGATATAGCTCAAAGACTACGAATATATCTTACATGTCTATCGTAAATCATAGTCATCATCGAGTCCAAGCGTGGGTCCCAAAAACTTTATTAAACTCACATATAAGGACCAATAGATTTTGGATTCCCCAGGATCAAGTTCATTACTTGACCAGACCATATTGGTTCAATGATCCAGGGGGAGCTAATACCAAAATAGTATATCCGGTAACCTAAACCTTTTTTTTAGAATGGTTAGATAGGACTATAACTCGTCAATGCTTGGTAACATAGTACCAGGATGCAGCGAGATGATAGTACGTTAGGAAAACAGAGTCTCGTGTATTCGGGCTAGATAAGGCGTATCTAGTTCGGTTCACTTGACCGAGTGGAACTAGCTGAAGCTACCTCGTTGTATTCTAGACTAGTTAGACCAGGAAGTGGTCTTAGGTGAGTCAAGTTACTATTTTCTCGAAATTGGCTTTTTCTAAGGAAGTGGTCGTTTTTCCGATCAAAGAAGGCCCCTGTTCCTCGCCACGACCTGGAAGTCAAGATCTTGAAAAGGTGACTTGATGAGCTTAGGATCAAATCCGAATCTAACGCAAGGTTAACCAGTTTCAAATCATTAAATTTAATCAAGTTAAAATTGGAATCATCTCACACAACATATAAGGTGAACCAATTCTAAGACACTTAGAATGGGTGAAATGAATAAGGAACAATTTCACTTACATAATATTTTCAAAAATGTTATATATTTTTTCAAACTATCGAGCTTAAACGTTTACTTATACTCGGACAAAACTCTAAATATACAACCTTCTAGGTCAATGTTTAGCGCCCCCTAACATTTCTATACCTTATATACTTGATTGAGGGGGAGAGCAAACTAACCCTAAAGATTATATATTTTCAAAAGTTATTAGCGTATAAGTATTTTGAAACTCAAAACTAATTTTATAAGTATTTTTAAAAATCAAATTAGTCTCAAGACTTATATTGTTGGTGCAGAGGGTTATACCTCGAACGAAAGTAAATCGAGACACATGCTTGGACTCATGTTAGATAATCTTTATACATGCTACTTTTTTGTTAAAATCTCCTACTTTTTATATACAACCCCAAATTTTTTTTGATTTATGGCAAAAGGGGGAGAAGAGCACAAGTTAAGGGGGAGAACAAAAATTTAAAATTTTTAAGATTAACTTTTTGTTCTAAAACTCACCTAAGGTTAAGGGGGAATTGATTATAATGAGTGCATCATGTACATTTACTCATTTTCCACATTACATTTTTCCTTAACTTTGCGTAAGTTTGCCATAGATCAAAAAGGGGAAGATTATTTGTGCAGGGGCACCAGATGATCGAACCTGTGTTTTGATTATGGCAAAGATGCAAAGTTAAGATTACATCGTTATCTCACGGGTTTAATCGAGCGTGCAGAAAAGTGCAAAAGCTTGAGCTAAAAGCTAGTGGCACCCGGAGGAAGTCGTGGTGGTCGGGCGACACCCGAGTGACTTCGGAAGAAGCCAAAGGAATTGAGTGGAAGGCCGGAAGCGAAAGCGACACAGTAAGTATCGAGGTAAGCTCGTGTGTGTGAGCATAAGTGAGGTCGTATCCTCCTTACGATGATGGTCTTAAGCGTAGATCCGACCAAAGACATCCCATGGATGATCTAGGTCGAGATCGGACGGTCGGCGACCGTCGAAATTATATTTTTGTTGAGCTAACTTTGACTTGCATCAATCATCAGTCGACTGCCACCTTGGAGCACTCGATTGTCGTCCATCAGTCGACTGCCCATGATCAACACTCGACTGATGCTTCCATCAGTCGACTGATGATGGCCAATAGTCGACTGATGGTCAAGGATCAGCTTCGAGGAGTCAAGCTTTATCACCTCATTCCAAGGAGCTTTTGTGTCTATTTGTGATTGGTTGAAGACCATTTGATGAGGGGCTCAAAGGCTATAAAAGGAGGGCTTTTCCTAGAGTTTTTCATCAATTAAAAAGCTCTCCAAAGCCTCCACAAAGCGTCGCTCTTCTACGACAATCCTACGACGAAGCGCTGCCAAGACAACGACTCAAGCTTCAAGATTCAAGTCTTCAAAAGTCGTCGGTATAAGCTTTAATTTGTATAAGTTATTCTTTTTATTTCGAGCTTTAAATCGTATCAAAGAGAGGGGGAGTGTCCCTCTACCTTGAGTCCTTCTTGAGTTTTGTATTCGTTTAACTCCTACCTCCAACGAGGAGGAGTTCGTTTAGTGTTTTACCATCCGTGCGTGGTCAATGACCACTAGGGCCTTGGAGTAGTAGTCGTAGACTACGAACCAAGTAAAAAAACTCATTGTCTCTTCTGTTTTAGATTTACTTTCCACTGTGTTTACTCGTGCCTCAACGAACGATTTCGAAAAAGAATTCTATCGCTATTCACCTCCCCCTCTAGCAATCCGCTCGATCCAATAGACTGCTCTCTGGGCATGGGGTGCCGAGGAGCGCTCTCCAACCCCGAGGATATCTAAAACAGATCCATGAGGAACAAGGGGCTATAGCGAAGGAGAAGTCTATTCCGGCTCTCTGCGAATCCATGAATGACTACATCACTCAGGTACTTCCTCCCCTTCTTCATTCACCCCTTCCACAACCGCTAATTCGAGTTGTCTGTCAGTTCTGGGGCCACCATTTAGAGCTGATAGTCCGCCTCCCCCCTCCAATGAATACCTTCCACGAGATGCGGGCCCAGGTCACCAAACATGCAGCTCGGCTGCTGGAGAAATAGTGCGAGCTCCAGGAGAAAGAGAAAAACCTAGAGTAGACGCAAGCTGAGCTATCCGCCTGCAAGGCGAGGGCCCTTCTACACGAAGTTGAGCTGGGCTAACTAAGGAGCCAAGCTCAGGAAATTGCCGAACTTCATGCTAAAGCCTCGGAAGCGAACTACCTTCGATTGCAGCTACAAGCGTTGGAAAAGGCGCAGGAGATACAATCGACGGAGGAGTTTGCATGTCGAGAGAAACTAACGACTGAGGTAAAAGCTGCCCGGGCTGAGCTAGCTGCCTATTAGGCAGAGGAGGGGAAATGACAAGAAGATTGGAAGAAGACCTTCCTTGCATCGGAGGAGTTCAACAATATGCTAGCCAGACGCACTCTTCGCCTGTTGGACATCGACTATCAAGGGGCGGTTCGACACTTCAAAGAGATCGACTATCCTTCTGAAGACACTACCCCCCGACTTCCTGGACATGTAGCGACTTCTTGACGAGACTCCCAACGATGTCCTTGAAGACTAAACGTTGTAATAGTCCCTTTGATGTAACGAACTTCAAAATATTAAATTCTACTATTTTTTGGGCTAATAAAGTGCCTCTTCTTTAAAGTCGTTTTTTTAGGAGGGGTCAACTATCACTGTTATACATATCACTGAAAGCTGTTGCGATCAACAATCAAGATCTTAAAAAGTTGTTCATCGGAAAGAACAGAGCGAACAAAACCCTGCCGTATGCATGGACACGTTGACGACGACCGAACAGAGAGAGCAGACCAGAACAAATTGGAGTAGCCGGAGGTGGGGGCAGTTCACGGCCTCCCAATGGCAAAGCAAAGTTCGCCGTTGCAGCCGCCACGACGGAAGGCCCACACGTCTATCTTGTCGCCCTTCTGTAGCGCACTCCATAAGTGGAATAACTTGAGCTCGTCGCCCTTGATCACGGTGCCACCGCTTCCTTCCCATCGAGTCAGCCGCAGGAAGAAGACGAACCCGCACCGTGCGAACACCCGCACTGGCAGGCCTCCATGCGGCCGCCCAGCCGCCTTCGGCTTTCTCTTCATCTCCTCTTCCTCTGCCTCCGTGCGGCTCCGCTTACTGGGACAGCTGATGTCGCCGACGAAGTTGGCCATGGCGCTCTCCTCCAGGGCGAGGAGGCCGACGAGATTAGCCGCGACGAAGTGCGTGGGAAGGTAGAGACGGTTCTGTTGCGTGACCAGGTCGGAGTTCTCCACCCGATGAACCACACGGCGATGCCTTCGTCGTCGTTGCCGATGAACTGCCGCCTCGCCAAGGCGGCCACCCACTCCGGCACAGTGGGAGTGGCCTCACCGTCGTCGCTGGAAGACTTGCGCTTCGCCGGCATGGTGACGTCGAGAGCAGCTCTCTGAGTTTATTAATGAAGAATGTAACGAACATATTACCAATGAAGTGTTATTTATAGACTTTTGAGTTAGGAATGATTGGAACTGAATTCGAATTCGATTAGGATTTGCAATTATATTTTCCGAAGGAATTGGAAATAAACTGTTTTTTTGGTGTAATTAATGTTCGAGTGACAGATGATTAGATTGATTGTGTTTTTTTTTTGTGTTAAGAAATAATTTATTTGTTTCCAGAAATTGTATTAGGTTAAATCAACTTTGATATTTTATTTTTTTAGTTGACATAGTATATATTTAAATGTTTGACCGGATTAATAATAAGGATGATTTAACAAAATGCTCCTAATGAAAAATCTAGCAGTCTAGCATTTTAAAATTTATTATTATATTTAAAAAAATCTATAAATATATTATAGTTTAAAATTCAACTAGAAATATCTTAGATATTACGTAGATATTACATCGTATCATTGTGATATTCTATTTAATAGATGACACATGTGGTTCGCTATTCACTTCGTCGTATAAATAAATCTCTCAATTGATACTTTTGAAATTGCAGATATTTACTTGACTATTGACATTTTTTTTATACAATCGGGCTTCTAAAAAATATAGAATTGTCATGTTAATGACTCATCTTTGATTATCTTACATATGAAGAAGAAAAGTAATTCGAAAAGTATTCCCGTGGACAATTTCAGTAGACCTAACTTTTATAGTTTGTCATCTTGAAAAATCTTATAAATTTATTATAATTGGAGATCGAATCATGAACACTTGAGAATCAAATTGAATATTCTATCGTTGCATAGTAACCTCGGTAGTCACAATCATACTTCCCAAGGATAATGAGAGAGTTAGGGTGGATTGTTCGAGGAAGTTGCACGAGATCAAATCATCCGAGTCCTAAGTGTTGTTAAGTCATAGTGGATCATATCAAGTTCTTGCTCGAGAAAAAATGGATTACACAAGTGTCAAGTCAATCAAGTAACTAAGTATTGAATCGGATCAAAAGTCAAGTGTTAAGAATTATGAGCACGTTGATTGTCAAGAGTCAACGATTGATTGTCAGAACGAATGTTGAGTGTTATCATATGGAGATCAATTGATGAAGAAACAAGGCCAAATGCTTGGGTGTCGAGGCTAAATAAACATGTGTCTATGTGATTGAGTTGCTAATGAAAAATTGTTAAGTTCTGTATTTGACATGATTTTTTTATTACAAATTTATTTTCTCTGACATTGTTTTGAAATTACAACTATTTTCTAAAATATAATTAAAAATCACAATTACAATTGGTCATAAGAAAAATAAATTCTAATAATAAAATATAGATTGATTTGTTTTAACAAATTTTATCTTGAGTGATCAATATTCGATAAGTACAATTTATTTTCTAAAATTCGACTGCATTGAGTGTTTAATGGGAATGACGAAAATTAGATTCACAATGCTGAAATATAAAACTAGTTATATTATAATTAAAAGCGATATTTATTTTATTTTTTAATAATATTTATATATTTAGGACGCTACATTCTCAATAGATATATATTAAATATGAAAATATTTTAGGTTTATATTTAATAGGCTATATTTTCTGCATTTAATTTTTTTAGATCGTTGTGAATATTAAGTATTTTGTATAATTGTTATATTTAACAAATATATTTTTTAAACAAAAAATCGGGTGGAATTTTTCATTGCTATATTGTACTTTTTAATTTAATTAATATCTGAAAATCCATATCAATTTTTCAGAACTATAGTCTTAATGAAGCTGAGTTTAATTAATTGATTCCCTGATCTTTTCTTATCCGCGTATACCAATATTAATCAAAATAAAAAATGCATTTATTTTATTTTTCACAACATGCACAATGAATTTGATAGTTCAGTTTCAATGAATTGATATTTTCAGGCTAACTAGCTAGTAATGGTTTCGCTTCCGACATTCATCTTCCTTCCAATTCCACAGTACTTTCACAAAGTTAGTGTATGCCATCGAGCAAGCAACTCCACAAGGTCAGTGATACGGAGAAAAAGTGTTAGTGCAGGTGGTTTAATTTAAAAGAGGTTTAATCAATATAATATATATCTTAGCGTGTGAAATGGTCTAGATTTTTATTGATTTTAATTTAATAATCTTGACTTAGAATGCTTGATCCAATATGGTAGATAAATATGTAGATCACAATATTATTTTTTTTTCTGAATTAACAGTTACAAATAATAAATACGGCGATTGAAAAAGTTTCACCAGAGTGATTATAATAATTGTGTAATCAAAAGAGATTGATAATTGAAATGAATATATTTGATTAAGAGGTGCAATGGTTGAAACAGACAAAAAAAAAAAAAAAAAGGATGCAGTGGTTGGTATAAAAATAATATTCGAGAGAGTAAAAAGATAATTTGATCGTTTTTTTTCATTTCAATTGCAATTTTACTTTTTGTGTCATTTACTCTTTTCTTACTTTTATTTATACTCTTTTGATTCAAAGTAATTGGTTGTTGTATCGATCGTCCCTTCATGATAAAAAAGGGCTAATTAAGCTAACTACCCCTTCGCTAATTGTCAAGTATATACACAATCATGTGGGCAGTTCGTGGAACCGCCTCAAGCACGCACGACTTGAAGCCGTGCGTGCATTTCCTTCCCTTTAAAAGGGAAGGAGTGCGTCCAAGGGATGATGGCTGATGGCTTTCGAGAGAGAGCAAGAGGAGACAGAGTAAGAGGGCTCTGAGAGACTGAGAAGAGGGAGAGAGAGACTGCTCTGTCGGAGAAGACGCAAGGACATCAAGAGGCTGCTAAAGCGAGTAGAGATCGTAGAAAATGTCCAAGACGCGGTGAATTTGGTTCGTGAACGAGGAGAAGCTTTCCACACTGTGATCACTTCTCAGACGGTGAGATTCCGGCGACGAAATTGTAATTTCCGGCGAATTCGACGAACCCACTGTAAGTGTTTAATTATTGCTGTTTTAATCGCTTATAATTTGTATAAAATGCCTAAACGATGCTTTACGCCCAACATTGGTATCAGAGCAGTGTTTAGCATCGTTTAGAATAGGTTTAAACAGTGAAAATCGGGTTTTGGCCCGTCGGAGAAGATGAACAGTGCCCTAGCAGTCGACTGGGGGAAACCGACAGTCGACTGGCGTAAGCGGCAGTAATTTTTTCCCGATAAACCGAGCGACAGTCGACTGGCGTAAACGGAACTCATTTTATTGAAAAACTGAGGATCAGTTGGACTGACCCAAAGGTCAGTCGATTGGCATCAGTCGACTGGCCCAAAAATGCAGTCGACTGCTATAAAAAAAAACTGATGAAATCTGCATAGGCAGATTTAAAACGAAGTTTTTTTTCTCTGTGCATTATATATATTTATTATTACAAATATGTTTCGTACCGAGTTAAAAATATATATATATAAATAAAAAAAAGTTTTTTTTATTAATATGTTTTGTACTGATTAAATTTTTTTTGTTATAATTTTTTATTTATTTTTTACGTGCAAATTATTTTAAAAAAACTCATAAATAAATAATTTTTTTTCTGTTTTGTACAGATTATAAAATTTATTTTTGAATAACTCAAAGATAGAACTAATTTATGACTGTCTATGGGTCAAAATTGATTGATCAATGGGTCAATTATATGTAGCCTAAAAATCAAGAAGTTTAGTTCTTCTTGATAATTGTGTATTTGTTCTATGCCTTGATTAATTGAAATATACTGATATTTATACTGATTTTGTCGGTTATGTACTGACATGATTTATTTCAATTTTACAGATGGCGCGGATGTATACCACTACTATGACGCGATGTGTTGTATGTCGGTATAGAGAGGCTATCGAAGATTTGGACTATGACCCTTTCCATGGAGTCCTAGGACACATTGAGAAGCTGGACAGACTGTTCTGGAAGCTCGAGTTGCAGGAGTTTTCAGTCTTGGATAACTACAGGATTTGGGCGTTGATTTGTTCATTGCCCGATAACCTGGCGAACGTGGCACGACGAAGGACGAATTTCATATATCCAATTGTGCACAGAGCTTCTTCACTATGTTGAGTGTGAAGAAGATCCTGAAGAAGACCCTGTGGAGGATTTTGGTTCTCGATTAGTGAGGTCTTTAAAGGACTCTGTATCAGGGCAGCATGTGTTGTCTGTGAGTGTCCCAGCAGAGAGTACTGTAGTTGAGTCCAGACGGATAGGACATGTCATGATTACTGCTGCGCTAGGGCTTATCCTAGTGGGGCGATGTCACTTATCTAGATTAGGAGTTGTTTTTAGTTTATGAGTAGGAAGAATGTAATCTGTTACATTCTTAGTAGAGTTTGTTATTTGTTAACACATGCATGACATGTTTATTTTAATGATGTATTCATTTAAAATGATTAGTTCATTTTATGCTGTTGACTCTACATGATGCATGATTATTGTATATACCCTTGATTAGTTCATATGAGTATATAATGATATGTTCATTTAATGTGTAATATCATGTTGTAATAATGATTAATATCATTAAGTGGGATGTATGTAATAAAATATATCAATATAAGTCAGATTGGAACATACAAATGATGAGTGATAACGCAGTTGTCACTTGATTTTGTAAACCAGATCAGATTTATCTTGAGTTTATTTTTGAGATTACATACATAAAAGCATACACTGAGTAACTAAATAATGTGTTTATTTATGTTAGGTTATGACAACTAAAACATCATAGCTGAACTGAACAAAGGTGAAAAACTGAATGGGGATAACTATAAGATATGACACCTCAAGATTCAGTATGTTCTTGAGGAACAGGAAGTTCTAGAGACTGTTAATCAGGTTATGATGGAACCTGTTGAGAGTAACGCAGCACAGTACAGACGTGACCTTGATGCCTATAAGGTATAGAAAAGGAAGGATTCCACTGCTAAGGGCATATTGATAAGTTCAATGGTGGATGACCTAGTGTTAGAGTATGAGTCATATCCTTCAGCTCATGCAGTCTGGGTAGCCCTTAGAGAGAGATACAGTGGAATAAGTCTGAGTAAGCTTCGACAGCTGACGATCAGGTTCGACAGCTACAAGAAGCGCCCGAATGCAACGATGGTTCAACATCTCAGGGAGATGTCAAATATGATTCGGGAGCTGAAAATTATCAGTCATGAGTTGACCGATGAACAACAAAGTTGACGGTTATTCGTTCTCTTCCGATTCTTGGGAGACCATGGCGGACCTTAACTCACGGAAGAGTATTAAGACTTTCACGATGTCTCACGCCATGTATTGAGGGAGCGAGAGAGTAGAATCGCGAGGATTTTCGCCAAGCCTATTTGGTCGGCTCTACTGGATCATCCTGGATCCAAAAAAATGGTATAAGAAGGGAAAGGAAAGAATAAGAAGGTTGCTCTCTGCTTTGGGAAGGATCAAATCAAGAAGAAGAAGGCGGGGAAGAAACCTAAAAGCAAGTTATCTTGCTTTAATTGTAAGAAGGGCCACTTGGCTCGAGTGGAGCCTAAGAAGGTAACTTCTAGTATGTCGAGCATTTTGTTGCTAATCTTGTGTTGATGGCTGATTCTTATCCTTTGTGGATTATAGATTCGGGAGCAACCAACCATGTAGCTCGAGAGCGGGTTACATATGTGGAGTACCGCCGGGTACCTGCTGGCAACAAATGGATCTATGTAGGAAACAATGCAAGAGTCGAAGTCAAGGGAGTCGACACTTGCAAACTTAACCTTCGTGGTGGAAGTACTTTGTTTCTACATGATGTCTTGTATGCTCCAGAGATTCGAAGGAATCTTGTATCTGTTATTTGTCTTCTTGATTTGGGGTACTCTGTAAATTTTTTCAGTAATTGTGTAGAACTTAAGATTGACTCTGTGTCAATCGGATATGGTTTTTTATCTAATGGTTTTATGGTACTAGATATGGTGTCTGATGTGAATTGTGCGATTCATAGTTGTTTTTCAAACATTGCTCTTACTAGTAATGCGGATATATCTGATGAGGTTTGGCATGCTAGATTGGGGCATATAGGACAAGATCGCATGAATCGATTAGCTAGAGAGGGTTTATTGGGCTCTCGTGCTAAGATTAGCTTGTCTATATGTGAGTATTGTCTTGTTGGAAAAGCAACAAGGAAACCATTTGGAAAGGCTATTAGAGCAGACTTGCCATTGTAATTGATTCATTCGGATATTTGTGGTCCGATGAGTGTGAAGGCTGGGCATGGAGCTTCCTATTTCATTATATTTATTGATGATTTCACTAGGTATAGTCATGTGTATTTGATTTCTCAAAAATTTGAAGCGTTGGATTGTTTCATTCGTTATTTGAATGAAGTTGAGAATCAAACGGAACGTAAGATTAAGGCCTTACGCACTGACCGTAGGGGTGAATATCTGTCTGATTTGTTCAAGACAACATGTAATGATAAGGGGATTATTAGACAACTAATGATCCCAGGAACTCCACAGCAAAATGGGGTTGCTGAAAGAAGAAATAGGACTCTTCTTGAAATGGTTAGGTCTATGATGGCGCAGGCTAATTTGCCTGTCTCCTATTGGGGAGATGCATTACTAGCTGTGACCTATATACTTAACAAAGTGCCTTCAAAGTCAGTTCCATCAACCTCATATGAACGTTGGACAGGCAGAAAATCAGATTTGAGCAATCTGAGACCCTAGGGGTCAGCTGCCTACGTTCATGTTAGTTCTCACAAATATGGAAAACTCGGACCTAGAGGTAAGAAATGTATCTTTATAAGATATTCTGAGACCTCAAAAGGTTATGTTTTTATAGGTGAGCAACAAAATGGAACAATCTCGGAGATTGAGTCTAGAGATGCCACTTTTCTAGCGAATTCCCAGTAAGGGTGAAGTTGATAAGACAGTTCCTCTTTTTGAGGAGGATGAGTCGTTATCAACAAGACAGGTGTCTAGTGGGATACCTGAACCTAGTCAACCGAGTGGGAGTAATGTGTCTGATCACGGGGTGACATCTCAACAATCCAACTTACGAAAAAGTGTTCGTAAGATCATACCTAAAAGGAGGTTTGATATTGAGAATGAGGCAATGATGACACTCCCAGTTGACGAAGATGAACCTCAATCAGTTGAGGAAGCGTTGGGATGTAGAGTTAGAGATAAGTGGGAAAGTGCAATGGAAGAAGAGATGGAGTCAATGATTCGGAATTAAGTTTGGGAGTTAGTCGATCTTCCTCTGGCCAGTATTGGGAATAAGTGAATTCTCAAAATAAAGAGGAAGTCTGATGGATCGATTAACCGATACAAGGCTCGTTTGGTTGCAAAAGGATTTACCCAGAGAGAGGGTATTGACTTTGAAGAGACATTTTCTTCCGTAGTGAAGTTTGTGTCAATCTGAGTTATTTTGGCCTTTGTGGCGCATTATGACTTGGAATTACATCAGATGGATGTCAAAACCGCTTTCCTTAACGGTAAGCTTGACGAGGAAATCTATATGGTTCAGCCAGAAGATTTCGTTGTTTTAGGCCAAAAGGATAAAGTATGTAGATTAAAGAAATCTATATATGGGCTGAAGCAAGCGTCAAGACAATGGAACATAAGATTTAACAAAGTGGTTTTATCTTATGGTTTCGAAATGATCAATGAGGATCATTGCGTTTTTCTAAAGAAGGAAAAAGGAAAGCATGTCATTTTATCATTATATGTTGATGATATGCTAATAGCAGGAAATGACATAGATTTTATTGTAGAAGTCAAAAAGTGGTTGTCTTCTCAATTTGACACAATAGATATGGGAGAAGCTGAATACATCTTAGGGGTTAAGATCATCCGGGATCGATCTAAGAGACTTTTGGGTTTGTCACAAGAGTCTTACATAACTAAGATGTTACAACATTTCAGCATGTCTGATTGCAATGGTGAACAGATACCTATTATGAAAGGTACTGTTCTGAGCAAAAGTATGAATCCCAAGACTCCAAATGAAATAGCCGAAATGAATAAAAAACCATATGCTAGTGTCATAGGTAGTTTAATGTATACTATGTTGTGTACTCGTCCCGATATCAGCTATGCAGTGGGCTTAGTCGGTTCGGTTCAGTCAAACCGGGATCGAGACAACTGGAAAGCGGTGAAAAGGATTTTCGGATATCGAAAGCGGCAGTTATTGTCTCATTATCAAGGATCGGATATGAGCCTTAGGGGCTATTCGGATCTGATTAGGAGGACTGGATGATAGAAAATCAACATCGAGTTATGCGTTCTTGTTGAATGGTGGCGTCGTCTCACAGAGCGACAAGAAAGCGAGCTGTGTGTGGCCTTATCTGATAATGGAAGAAATATGTGACATGTTGGCGGTTGTCTGAAGCGATCAGTTGAGAGGTTCTAAAGCATTTGAAGATTCTTGAGCGATTAGAGTCGGTGGTATCTATTGTGATAATGATCAGTGCGATAGCTTTTTCGAGGATCCCGAATATCAGCAAGGGCAAGCATATAGCTATAAAGTACAACTTTATAAGGGATATTGTTGCTAAAAAGAAGGTGATTCTTGAGTATATCCCTATACGAGCTATGCTTGCAGATCCTTTTACTAAGCCAATGACTAGAGAGTCATTTAATGAGCATGTAAAGTCTATGAGACTTCGTAGAATGTAACAATTTTGTAATGACAATTGAATATTATGATTTGATTGTTTGAAATGTCAGTCATAATCTATTCAGTGTATGTTATGTTACATTCTAGTGATAAGATCTCGATAAGTATGTTGGCAGGTAGTGATTGGTCCTCTCACATGGACAATCATCTCTATTTGTTGTGTATGAATAGAGGTAAGACCGATGCTTATAGGTCAGCCTATGTGATTGTAAGCTTTGGAAGCTGTAAAATTTGTTACATTCCTATAATTTAGGGTCGTCTTGATATTTGTATCAAGATAAGATCATTTTGTGGTAAATGATCGAAGTAAATGAACCCACCATTTACTATATCTGTTTTGAGCTAGATTAGAATTCATATGTTGAATTCTGAATTCATGTGTTGAATTCTGGATTAGACATTGGGAACGTCTAGATCAAAATCTGTACGATGTTAATTTGAGGGAAACATGCGCTCTTTATTGGTAAAGAGGACAACATCGTAACATGTGATTCATACCACATGTGCTAAGACGACAATAAAGGTAGTATGAGAATGAATCCCTGTTTCTCTACTATGTGAGCCCTTTGAGATTATATGTTAATCTCAGTTTTTGCCCTTTGTGACTATTCAGGTGTCTACTTGAAGTTTTGATCAGAGTCTGCTACTTTAACATGTAAACCTATTGACTATGGATGATTCGGTCTATGGAACATGTCTAGGGAAGCGACTGGTTCAAATAAATAGATTCACACTAAAAAGAAGATTAAATAGATTTACATTTTATGAGAATTATTCACTAGTCGACCTATTTCTGTTGTGTATGAAAATGATTGTGAATAATTAGAATATGGAACATGCTCTTGACATGATGGTCAATATAAAGGATTAGAGATGTTCATATTGATGTAAATGAGATTATTTAATCTGGGTAAAAAGCAAGACATGGATGTTTCCAGGTAAACGGTTAGGTACCACCAGGAATATGATTTTGTATCACCTGGAGAACGACTATGTGTCACCTGGAAAGTGGTTATGTGTCATTAAATAATGGTTTTGTACCACCTAGAGAATGACTGTGTGTTATTAGGAGAATGATTATGTATCATTCGGAGAGCGGCTAAGTTAGGCGTAACAGCTTCTCTTAGCATTGATCGCTCTATGAGCAGATATGTAAAGTGTAATAACTTTCTTAGCATTTGAATGCTCAATGTGTTTGCTGTCGCACGATCCATTTTCTAAAGTATGAATTGGATGTTTCATTTAATCTTTGTGACTATTAATCTCTGTTCTATTAGTCTTTTGGGACAATAGATGTTGCTTCGATTTAGTCTATGTGACTGAATACTTCTCCGAAATGATCTATGTGATCATTTGGTCTATGTGACTAGATATCTCTTCTAAAATGGTCTGTGTGATCATTTAGTCTATGTGACTAAACACCTTTTCTAAAATGGTCTGTGTGATCATTTTGTCTATGTGACATACCTTGGACGAGTGGGAGATGTGGACAGTTCCACGAACTGCACAGAGGCAGTTCGTGGAACCGCCTCAAGCACGCACGGCTTGAAGTCGTGCGTGCATTTCCTTCCCTTTAAAAGGGAAGGAGTGCGTCCAAGGGATGGTGGCTGGTGGCTTTCGGGAGAGAGCGAGAGGAGACAGAGCAAGAGGGCTCTGAGAGACTGAGAAGAGAGAGAGAGGGGCTGCTCTGCCGGAGAAGATGCAAGGACGTCAAGAGGTTGCCAAAGCGAGTAGAGATCGTAGGAAACGTCCAAGGCGCGGTGAATTTGGTTCGTGAACGAGGAGAAGCTTTCCACACTGTGATCACTTCTCAGACGGTGAGATTCCGACGACGAAATTGTAATTTCCGGCGAATTCGACGAACCCACTGTAAGTGTTTAATTATTGTTGTTTTAATTGCTTATAATTTGTATAAAATGCCTAAACGATGCTTTACGCTCAACAAATCACTCTCGTAGTATTGATTTATACAACAAGGACATACCTTTTAAGTATTTCTTGAGTTCGACAAAAGTCAGATGACACTGTTGGTTTCAATTGAACTAATTAGACAACTTTCACAATATTTTGAAAAACGACGGACTTCTATCGGTCAATCTACAAATGAACCAATATAAGATAGTGATTCTTTATGTCAGCATGTGAACCTGATCTCATGTGCTTTGAGGAGTTATTCTATTAGATGTGTTCTGTCTTTAGTAATTTTGTTATTTCGATGCTGATGATTTTATCTTTTTTTTGGACTAAAATATCTCTTTTTTTGTTTGACTGGACAAACATGTAAAAATATATTGAGTCGATGCTCTATGACTCTGAAAGATATCCCTTTGACTTTTTTAAGTGACCGTGTGAAAACTTCTCGATTATTGATCAGGCAGATGGTCAACTATTGCTTTAGTCTTTTGGACGAGTTTGATGGTTCTATCTAATTATCTGATCTGTGTCTTCTGCCAATCTATTGTAAGACCAAATGGAATTATCGTAACTCTAAATAAAAAAAAACAAAATGATCATGGTAACAGAGAAAGATACTTTATCATGACATAATTATGCAGTCGTCGTTGCCTTTGTTATTATTCCAGGACCTATACAATCCTTTTAATAAAATGCTTATTAGATTTATAACTGAGCAATTTTATTTTCTATGTTATTTGTTCTTTCTTAAGAAGAAAATCTTAGTACAACAGTAAAATTGTTGCTTTGTGATCAAAAAATTATGAATTCAAATTCTGAAAATAACCTCTTACAAAAAAAATAAAGTAAGATTACGTACAATAGATTTCTTCTCCGGTACCCCACAAAACGAAAACTTTGTGCACCAAGTTATAATAGTTTTTAATTATTTATTCTTTCTTACTTCGTATTCTTTTGATTCGGCTTAAATATCGAAGGGACTTCGTTAAGGGACATCCTTGTCCTCTCTCATAATTTTTTTCTCGTCTATAATAATCAAGACTCATTGTAGTTCAACTTGAAAGAAATAAGCCTTACTCCAACAATGATTCTGTTACTGATTCAATAATGAGGTGGGATCCGAGAGACAAATCCAATCCATCAAAAAAATCGAACTCAATCAAAAAGTCTGTCTGATCGTAGCTCATCTAGAATTTCAGAGCTAGAGTTTAGTACATAATCCGAATCAATCAGATTCCTTATCAGGGGAAAAAATTGATACAATATATTTAATAAAACTCTTATGTAATTTCATAAAATTTCAACCAAATAATTAAAAAATATGGAACCGTTACATTAGTGGCCTCTCATCATTGCTCCTACGTGTGGAGGGGGATAAATCAGATTTCAGATGGCTAGCGCAGAAATACGGAGTCATCGGTAGCTTGATCGTCATTTTCAAAAATCGATTCTTTACATTTTCAAATCTTAATACGATTGTGCTAGTAATTTGTCATGAAAGCTTTCAACCAAATAATTAAAGATTGAGATCTTTCAACCAAATAATTAAAGGTTAAGGTTTAAGGTGGCAAACGAAGACATTTTGTAAAATACCAAAAAAAAAAAAAAAAAATATATATATATATATATATATATATATATATATATATATATATATATATATATATATATATATATCCCTTGCTGATTAAGAATTTATCTTGTGAAATTTTTCAGGAATTTTTAGAATTTTTTTTTAAATTAAATGGAGTTTCTATGGTATTTTTAAGGAAAGATTGAATAGGCTTTGGAAAAGCCTATTTGGGTTATCTTCTTATAGAGTTTTAAACCCGATCCAAAGCCCAACCCGTTAAATTCGTCGACCCGCTAAAACATCAATTCTTTGCCGATTTCTCCCGAACGCTCTACCGCTTTCTTCCTCGTCGAACGGTCGCTGCCGCACCTTTTCCTCGCCGAACCGCCGTTGCCGGCTCCTCTTCCTCCGCCGACTTCCAATCGCGCAACTCTCCCCATCTCTGTCGTGATCTCTCCTTCCGCCGTCACTACCAGAGCTCTCAACCATTGTTGTCGCCGAGCCCTAACTCATCGCCGCAAGGCCATTCGCCGCCGCTCCACCGCTGATGGCCATCCTCGAGCCGTAGCCACCGCCGCACGCCATCGCTGCCACCACCGCCGATCTTCGCGTTTTTCTTCCTCTCGCCGCCGCCTCTCCTACCGTTTGGCTCGACCACTACTTGCACGCGACGGTAGGCGCTCGTGAGTGGCAACACCTCCTTCGATAGTTAGATCCCTGGTTTGCCCTCTTCTTCTTCATCTGGATTTTCGGTTGTTGTCGGGATCAACCTCATCCCGATCCTCTCCGCTCTGTTGTGGCAAACCTTGATGGCGATCATCATCCTGTCCATGGTGATCAACAGATCCCCGAGCAATGTGTGGTTATTGACTCGCCTTGTCACGCCTTGATCACTACACTCGCAGAATCGCGATCCGGGATTTCCGACGGATAATCTGCATGCCTCGGGAGTCCATTATTCCTGCCGCCCTAAGGAGATAGAGGCTCTACGACACCCAAAGCATAGGGTTTCCATCGTCGTCGATTGATTTTGGTAAGGTCTTTATTTATCTTTTGTTCTTTAGACTAAAAGTTCAGATAAAATTGATCAGAACCTATATCTTTGTGATTACAGGATTTAGGGGGATTATTGGGTTGAAAGGATCTGATATCCTAATTGAGATTAAGAAAGGTGAGTTGGTTCTGGGTAACTGATGAATTTATGCTAGTTACATTTGATTTGTTTAGATGATCAGTATTAGTTGTGGAAGTGAAATTAAGCTTGGTAAGTTCGATTTGGGTTTTGATATCATCATTTGACTTATGATAGAATTTGTCAATGTTGCATGTGATCGCAGGACTTTGATTAGTGATAGATGCTTATATGTGAGGACGTTGATACGAGGCAGGTTCACGGACACGAATGCAATCAGCACAAACTACATAGCAGGTGGGTAATTTCCTACCTGGTCCGGGTAGTTATATTTCATTCAGATTTAGTCATTGATATGAGCATGTTAGGTGTTCATATTACCTTGACCATGTTCTTTTTATCGTATGCTTGATCTTCTACCGTCGGCTATTAACTCCATTGCTGATATCATGTTTATTTTATCATGATTAGGAGTTATACATATAGATGATGTAAATAACTTAGAATTTGTTTAAGTTAAGTGCAAATAGTAAAGTCCGAATGACAACCTGATTGTACTTTGGGTAAAAAGGTCATCCGTAGGTAGATAATGTCTTTAACCTAGGATTAGTTCTAGTGCCCTTAGGTTGTATGTTACCACGGAACATGTATTGTGTAAATGGTTAGAGGAATGATATTTAGGGTATCGCTACGGACCGATGGTCCTAGCTTGTTATAATCGATAATAATCGACTCTCTGCAGGATGAGAGTGTGTCCATTAGTTGAGTACGACTCTACAGGATAGAGAGTGTGTCGCTTAGATTGATATGACTCTCACTGAGGATAGAGAGTATTATGATCGATTGAGTACGACTCTTTACAGGATAGAGAGTGCGTAGATCTGGTTAGTATGATTCTCTGTAGAACAGAGAGTCTATGGTGGATGTCGGTATGTGAGACATTGCATTCATGCATTTACATGCACGCTGGCGACGAGGTCTCCCTTGTGGTTGAGAGTGTCGCCAGTCATCCTGCCTCCACGGTTACTCATAGGAGGAGTTACCCGTGTGAGAGCAGAGCATTGAGGTGCCGCACTCTATCACTATAGACGGTGGTAGTTGGATTTGCGTGCCGTAGTCCTGCGTGTGTGGTACTCGACCACTCATGGGTAGTGACTGTCGGAGTGACCAACAACAGGGACCCCCATCGTGTAGCTTGCTCTTTACGCTTATATGCTACTCGATCATACTGCCCACTCGGCCACTCGAGAGTAGTGGTTGGTGTTGAGTTGGGACAGTTGTCATGCTCGAGCCACCGAGGTCACACTGGGGTCGTGGTAGCTTTAGGGTGAGCCGACATGACCATGCATGCTGCATTGCCGTATCTGATGGCGTTTTGCATATTACCATATATATATACATATATGCATGTATATATATATATATATGGATGGTTGAGATTAATATATATATATGGATACAGTCTATATATATATATATATCTGATTATTGTGATGTTGCATTTGTTTGTACTATGCTTGCTGCATTTGGGTGGACATCATATTCATGCATGTTTCTTGCATATGTTATACAATTGTGTCAGATATTGGTATGTGTTGGATAGACCATAGATACCTTGACCTGTAGATAGAGTTTATTTTGAGTTGATCTACTCTTCCTGTTATATATATATATGTTGGGTATATGTTCAGGTTGGATCAGAGTAGCTGTTAGTGCATATAAGATCCACATATCTCCACAATGGTATAATATTGTCCACTTTGGGCCCAAGCCCTCATGGTTTTGTTTTTGGGCTTTACCCAAAAGGTCTCATACCAATGGAGATATCTTTTTTCTTATAAGCACATGATCTTTTCCATGTCTTACCAATGTGGGACTTTGATTGTATTCCCCATACTCCCAACAATCCCCCCCTCAAACGAAGGACCACATTGGGCCCCCCCTCAAGCCTATCCCTCCTCGAAGGATTTTCTCTGCTTGATGTCCGATCTTCAACCCACCAGGACTTCCTGCTAGTTGTTCGGTCCCCCCGACCCAACTAGACTTCCTTCCTGATGTCTGGTTCTCTTGATCCGGACGTGGGAGCTCAACTTCCTTCGTTCGAGGTTCATGGCTTGACATGGACCATGGCTCTGATACCAATTGTTAGTGCATATAAGATCCACATATCTCCACAATGGCATGATATTGTCCACTTTGGGTCCAAGCCCTCATGGTTTTATTTTTGGGCTTTACCCAAAAGGCCTCATACCAATGGAGATATCTTTTTTCTTATAAGCACATGATCTTTTCCATGTCTTACCAATGTGGGACTTTGATTGTATTCCCCATACTCCCAACAGTAGCATGGCAGACTTCAGGTATGTCTGCATGTTTTATGTTGTTCATTCAGTTAGACGGTATAGGCTTGTATTTATATACTATGCTGATATACCTGTTGTACTTCTAGATTATGTTGTCGAAATACATGTGATATGACATATATACATGTTTTCTATTACCTGCTGAGTTTTACTCACCACCCCTCGCGGACCCTGGGTTTTCTGTCGCCCAGGTAACAGGTAGCTGACTTCGTGATGGACTTGGAGCACCGCTGGCTGGCATCGTCTCATCTCAACTCCGAGAGTCCGAGTTTTTGAGTCTTCCGTATGTTTTGGTTATGTATTCTGAGTTATGTGATGTACGCACATGTTGGTGCGGATTTTGACGAGGTTTCTTTATATTCTGGTGTTAGTCATACCGGTATGCACTTTGTGGGATTGTATTGTGGTCCTGTTGTTTTCGCTGTGTTTTTCGTTATGTTGATATGTTCTTATATGTATATGTTGTTATTATTGTGGGCCTACGGGCCTTGTATTAATCCGAAATGTTGCCACGTACAGGGGAGGTGCCGTCCGTTTGATTTTCGGTTCGGCATGCTCTCGGGGCGTGACAACTTTAGTGGTATCAGAGCCCAAGGTTCTGCGATGTCGTATTATGTTATTTTGAGTCGAGTGTTGGATTCTCGGGAGTCGATTTATTCGGTTTTGGTTTTCTGAGATGAGATGGACAGCGGCCTGAGCTCCAAGCAACACGAGGTAAGAATTCCTGAAAACTTGTGGTTTGGTAGATATTTATCTAAACTTGACCAGTAGGTGTATACAATAGAGCTATGACACCTGTACAGACTTGTAGTAGGGGTCGTCCACCGAGGCGACCAATCGGAGTTATCTTAGTGTTTATACTCCTAGTTTTGTTGGCTATGCATTTAGATGCTTATACCAGGGAATAACCTGTAGTGTGTTGGTTATTATTCGTAACCGTTGTATGAGTTGACCACGGGAACGACCTGTTGAGTCTGTGAGTCTTGAACCTGTGTCGAGGAGGTGATTTACCTCTGAGAGCCGACTGATACCGAGTCGGAAAACAGGGGCCAAGTCGTCACATTTATTATGGAAATCAGAGACTACAGTCTTAGAGATTTCCACTAACTGTGCTAGTCGGATCATTACCTGTGGGTAATGAACAGACTTGTAGACTATTGTTGATGCAGATAGCGGAAGGCTAGGTTATGGAGTTTCATAGGGATTTTATCCCTGAGTTGTTAGTACTGAGTTGTATAACTTTGAGAGTACTTTTGAGTACTTAACTCATGTTATACCGAGAAAGAAGAGTTGTTTGCATACCAGTATCGGGATCAAGTCGGTATTTGGTGATAAATGCAGAAAATGACCTTCGGGAAGTAAAACATCACTTGATACTGGTTTAGTAATGTTGAAAGAGTGTATTTCCCCGTGTCACTTTTAGTGACACAGTATAAGGAATTCTTGAGCCTCAAGAAAGGGTGATCGGTTAGTAACAATATATGGTGCAGAGTCGTGAGACTTGCGGAGGTTACGACCACCTAATAGCTCAAGAAGATGAATGGATATTTTAAGTCACCTACGATTGTTGGCTTATAGTTGGATTAGGATGCCGGGATCTTCTATCAGATCCTACCGGAAGATGTTGGATTGAGACAGGAGTTTAGAAATGACTCCGTACAAGTGTTAGGAGATGGAGATTGATAGCAGATCATTAGGATGTTCTTGTGGATATCAGCAAAATCAGAACAAAGATTCCGAAGGGATTGTGAGCGTGCTGTGCGGATCACGAAGACGCGTGAAGCCAGATTATCCGTTGGAGCAGTTCAGCTGTTGCTATGGTGAGCAACCAGTACAGTGGAGGAGGTGTACTTTGAAGACTCAGTTGAAGACTATCCGGGATATTCCGGGAAGATGATACACCGTCTCGACAGCAGAGATCGACACCGAAGATTGGGTTATTTCGTCAGCAGCGACCTACTACCTCAGGAGTGATTGAAGTTCCTTGATACTACCCTTAGCAACATCGCCAGAAGACATCGTGGAAGACTCATGATAACAACAATTACCCCGGATATGATTTGCATAGTGCGGAGAGAGTATACGACGATGGTCGATCTCATTAGGTATTCTACAAAGAGCTCGTAGGATTTAGGGATGGGATTAATGATCTAGGAAAAATCTCGAGGCATTCGTCGAGAAATGTGACCGCTTGTCATGCGTTGGATCTGATCTTCTCCTATTTGGAGAAAGGCTGAGACTTGCGAGGAGCCTTTGAATCAGATCGACAGATAACGGATTGTTCAGGGTATTACTTTAGTTTACCCTCAAGGTTAATATTTTGAGAGATGCTTGTAGTTACATGTATCTTAGTCTAGAACATTCTTAGTTGATTAGAAGGTTCTTATACATCGACTGGTAGGTCGGTGGTATCTCTACCGTCAGGTGAGATGTGGACCAATAATTAAGAAGTCAAGGGAGACCCTTAGACTGTGATAAACATACTTTTACTGTAGACATATCCTTACGGATGGTCAAATTGTTGGAGGTATGGTATGATTATGTCTCTCAGATGTGCGTATAATCCGAGAGCATTCGGATGTAGTTTCGGATGAACTCCAAGGCTTGCAGCAGTAAGCGGAGTAAGCGATCAAACGATTGCGGAAAATAGTTCGTATCGAAGATCGCATATCGAGTGATAATTTTATTGGTATCAGTGTTGTTAAACACTATAGAAATTGGAAGAATATAAGTTGTGACTATAGGAGATATTGGAGGGGATATTTATCTATCCTAGTATTCCTCCTTGTGAAGATCCAGAACTCTTTGTTGAAAGAGAGATGGACATTTGAGATTATGCATCGATTATCGATGATGGAATATAGTAGTTATTGTGAAGAATATCCTTCACATGGATAAATGATCTATTTAGATCAGCTAAAGACACCGCGTATACTCTAGGGTTGGTTTACGATCGAGTGTTGACATTGTAGTGACATAGTGTCATACAAATATCATAGTCGCTGCGGATGATTAATATATATCATCAGCTTAGAGTAAGGGGGGATGCAGGTGTGTAGAGATGTCAATTTCATACTTACTATGAATTTTATAAGTTGTGATTAAGTTGTTAGATTAATTAACGATTTAGTCGTCACTGGATTTGAGAATCGTGTATCTTGAACACGATTGGATCCTTTTATGGTTGTGGGAGTTGCGTAACTTGGCCACTGTTGGTTGTGGTAGTTGGAGTTGCGCACTCGACCACCGTAGTTGGTGGTTTGCCTTGTATGTTTTGGTTAGTACTGTAGATATAGATAGAATGTCTTAACATTACTATACCACGGACTTGTTTGACTTAGGTGATTATGGAAATCATTTAGTCGGAAGCTGGTGAAAATCAGTTTACAAGACTTAGACGGCGGTTAACTTTTACACGAGTATTAGTTAATCCTTCCGGAGTAGATAAAAGGATGATGTATGCAGATGCGTCATTTCAGGGATCGGAATGATTCCGATGCAGTTGAATGAGGCGTATCTTATGCTTACGTTAGTTAAGAAATTACGAGATAGTCTGTCATATACATGACGTGACTTTAGTAATTATTATCTGGATTTGTAGTTGTATGGAGCAGAAGTGCTCATTGAATTTAACAAGCTACTGGGTAGCTACAATGGAGTTGCTGGAGCACGAACAGTTGCAACAATTGCAACAAGGGAGATTGATCGCTATAGTCTTTCATGCACTTACAGAGTGTGTGATAAAGTGGATTTTTAATGGTTGATGGTTTTCTCTTTTGAGAAAATAACTGTCCGTCTCTAATAAGGATAGTGTGTTCCGGACAAGCGTCCAGTCAAGGAAGAGTTGCTACAGGAGGCACATCATTTGAGATTTGCTATGCATCCTGGTGGTACTCGGATATACCGAGAGTTGAAACGTTTATACTGGTGGAATGGTATAAAGAGAGTTATAGCAGATTTTGCTGCTCGATGTTTAGTATGCGAGGTGAAGTGAACATCGTAAACTCGGCTTCATTTGGATTGCTCTAGAAAATTACGATTTGGAATGGAAGTGGAGCATATCACGATTGATTGCGTTACGGGATTGCCTAGAACCCGTAAAGGACGTGATGCGACTTGAGTGATTGTGGATCGACTGACCGAATCAGCTCACTTCCTTCCTATTCGTGGGTCATACTCGTTGGATCATCGGCAAAGTTGTATGGCCGAAATATTATCCGATTGCGTGGGGTACTTTTAGTACCAAATCGAATAGAGATTCGTGATTTACCTCGCGATTTTGACAAAAGTCTACACCAAACTATGAGCACAGAGCTTGACTTAGTGCAACATTTTATCCATGCAGGATGAGCGGTCTAAGTGTATCATTTAAGCGTTGGAGGATCTATTCGGATCTTGTGTCGTGGATTATGGAGGTGTAGCTTATCGGTTGGCTTTACCTCTTGCGGGTGCTCTCAGCGTACTTCTGTTGTAATACCGAGGAAATACGTGTCGTATGTTGATTATGTTCTGAAAGAGGTCCCGATTCTACCTCAGTCTAATGCAACTTACGAGGAGATTCCAGGGTGGAGCCTGAGTCGCAAGGAGCGACAGTAGTGGGATGAAAATCATCCGACTCGTAAAGGTTGGATGACAACATCATACAGATGAGGAGGCTATGTGGGAGCTGGAAGATACTATCCGAGCTCGATGGTCTCATCCGGTCACTTGAGGAAGGTATGTGGTCATTTTAAACTTGCTTGAAGTAAATTTTTGCATGTTAGTACGAAATTTGGGGACCAAATTTTTATAAGCGGGGGAGAATGTAAAATACCAAAATATATATATATATATATATATCCCTTGCTGATTAAGAATTTATCTTGTGAAATTTTTCAGGAATTTTTAGAATTTTTTTTGAAATTAAATGGAGTTTCTATGGTATTTTTAAGGAAAGATTGAATAGGCTTTGGAAAAGCCTATTTGGGTTATCTTCTTATAGAGTTTTAAACCCGATCCACGACCGCTAAAACATCAATTCTTTGCCGATTTCTCCCCGAGCGTTCCCGTTTCTCTTCCTCGTCGAACGGTCGCTGCCGCACCTTTTCCTCGCCGAACCGCCGTTGTCGGCTCCTCTTCCTCCGCCGCTCGACTTCCAATCGCGCAGATCTCCCCATCTCTGTCGTGATCTCTCCTTCCGTCGTCACTACTAGAGCTCTCAACCATCGTTGCCGCGCCGACTAACTCATCGCCGCCATCGCCATTCGCTGCTCCCCACCACCGTGATGGCCACCTCCTCGGCCGTAGCCACTATCGCCGCCGCCATCGCGCCGTCACCACCGCCGATCTTCGTTGCTGCGTTCTTCCTCTGCCGTCGCCGTCTCCTACTGTTTCGTCTGACCACTACTTGCACGCGATCGGCCGGCGTTCGTCGTGAGTGGCAACACCTCCTTCAATAGTTAGATCCCTGGTTTGCCCTCTTCTTCTTCATCTGGATTTTCGGTTGTTGTCGGGATCAACCTCATCCCGATCCTCTCCGCTCTGTTGTGGCAAACCTCGATGGCGATCATCATCCTGTCCATGGTGATCAACAGATCCACGAGCAACTGTGTTGGTTATTGACTCTCGCCTTGCTGTCAGCCCTTGATCACTACAGTCTCTGCAGAATCGGCGATCTGGGATTTCCGATCGGATAATCTGTTGCAGCCTCGGGGAGTCCATTATTCCTGCTGCCCGATCTTCTTTTTATCGTATGCTTGATCTTCTACCGTCGGCTATTAACTCCATTGCTGATATCATGTTTATTTTATCATGATTAGGAGTTATACATATAGATGATGTAAATAACTTAGAATTTGTTTAAGTTAAGTGCAAATAGTAAAGTCCGAATGACAACCTGATTGTACTTTGGGTAAAAAGGTCATCCGTAGGTAGATAATGTCTTTAACCTAGGATTAGTTCTAGTGCCCTTAGGTTGTATGTTACCACGGAACATGTATTGTGTAAATGGTTAGAGGAATGATACTTAGGGTATCGCTACGGACCGATGGTCCTAGCTTGTTATAATCAGATAAGTACGACTCTCTACAGGATAGAGAGTGTGTCCATTAGTTGAGTACGACTCTCTACAGGATAGAGAGTGTGTCGCTTAGATTGATATGACTCTCTACAGGATAGAGAGTATTATGATCGATTGAGTACGACTCTCTACAGGATAGAGAGTGCGTAGATCTGGTTAGTATGATTCTCTGTAGAACAGAGAGTCTATGGTGGATGTCGGTATGTGAGACATTGCATTCATGCATTTACATGCACGCTGGCGACGAGGTCTCCCTTGTGGTTGAGAGTGTCGCCAGTCATCCTGCCTCCACGGTTACTCATAGGAGGAGTAACCGGTGTGAGCGAAACATTGAGGTGCCGCACTCTATCACTATAGGCGGTGGTAGTTGGATTTGCGTCGTCGTAGTCCTGCGTGTGTGGTACTCGACCACTCATGGTAGTATTGTCGGAGTGACCAGGCGGGGACCCCATCGTGTAGTTTGCTCTTTACGCTTATATGCTACTCGATCATACTGCCCACTCGGCCACTCGAGAGTAGTGGTTGGTGTTGAGTTGGGACAGTTGTCATGCTCGAGCCACCGAGGCCACACTGGGTCGTGGTAGCTTTAGGGTGAGTGACATGACCATGCATCATCTTTGCATTCGCATGTATCGATGGCGTTTTGCATATTATATATATATATACATATATGCATGTATATATATATATATGGATGGTTGAGATTAATATATATATATGGATACGATCTATATATATATATATATATCCGATTATTGTGATGTTGCATTTGTTTGTACTATGCTTCTTTGCATTTGGGTGGACATCGTATTCATGCATGTTTCTTGCATATGTTATACAATTGTGTCGATATTGGTATGTGTTGGATAGACCATGATACCTTGACCGTAGATAGAGTTTATTTTGAGTTGATCTACTCTTCTGTTATATATATATATGTTGGGTATATGTTCAGTTGGATCAGAGTAGCATGGCGGACTCGTGTATGTCCGCATGTTTTATGTTGTTCATTCATTAGACTATAGGCTTGTATTTATATACTACGCCGATATACTTGTACTTCTAGATTATGTTGTCGAAATACATGTGATATGACATATATACATGTTTTCTATTACTCTTGAGTTTTACTCACCACTCTCGCGGACCACGGTTTTCATCGCCCATGTAATGCAGTATGACCGTGATGGACTCGAGCACCGTGGCTGGCATCGTCTCATCTCAACTCCGAGAGTCCGAGTTTTTGAGTCTTCCGTATGTTTTGGTTATGTATTCTGAGTTATGTGATGTACGCACATGTTGGTGCGGATTTTGACGAGGTTTCTTTATATTCTGGTGTTAGTCATACCGGTATGCACTTTGTGGGATTGTATTGTGGTCCTGTTGTTTCCGCTGTGTTTTTCGTTATGTTGATATGTTCTTATATGTATATGTTGTTATTATTGTGGGCCTACGGGCCTTGTATTAACCCGAAATGTTGTCACGTACAGGGGAGGTGTCGTCCGTTTGATTTTCGGTTCGGCATGCTCTCGGGGCGTGACACATTTTCTTTTCCAACATTTTTTTTTTCTCCTTTTACCTGATCCGCGTGCAGAAATGATTGAGGTGGTGTGGTGGGGAGACTGGCTAGCTGTCCACTGCTCGTGCACTAACTAACTTTGGATTTTTATTTTTTTTATAGAGAAAATTTGGCAGAGAAAATTGAATAGTAATATTTTTCATGGTGGTCTCATTCAAATAAAAAAAAAAAGCACCTTTTGAATGCATAAATTCGCAGCATATTTTTTACTTGTGGCATAAGAAATGTCTACTTTATTTATGGAGCCAAGAACTGCATTTCTCTTGGATTTGTCTCGATCATCACAGTGACACAATAATGACAGTCAGATACTTAAAATATCAATTTGAGGTTTATCGAAATTAAAAGTGAGATACGTTTATATTATTCACAATTTATAATGCAAAATGAATTTGTACCTAAAATATAATAAAGTGGTTTTTATAATGCAAATTAATTCAATGTGAATTTTTTTTTGCAGAATTATGGTATAGAAAATTTCAGAGAGGAAAATTTCAGTTAAATATATCATTGGGGAAATAGATATAAAATATAGTTTGATAAAAAAAAAACAAATCTACAAAATTTATTTTGACAAGTACCCTCATGAATAGTGCAAAATGTTCCTCTCAGGAAGAATAACCATCCAATCGCAAAGTAATGAATAATGGACGGTTGAGGCATGTTATTATTAATTGCAACACAGAAACAAAAAGGTTTTTTCACGGTTAGATACGATGCCACGGTAGAATTTGGAATATGTTTCATTTAAAATATAAAAAATAAAGAAATGAAAAATTGAGAGAAAATAAAGGGATATGAATATTTTTATTTCTTTGGTTTTTCATCGTGCAGTCAAAATGGATTTAATCTCCACGTTTACGTGTAATGAGAGGAAATATATTTTTTCCAAAAGATAAAAACCCCTTTGTTATTGTTTAAAAAAAATATTTTATGCCCAAAATTAAGTACTCATGTAGTCTTTCAAATAGGATTATAAATCAGCTAAACCAAATCAAATTTTAGAGTGTTCGGAATTATCTAATAAGATAATTAAGTCGAATTAAATCGAATCTAAAATTAATCAAATTATTAAAACAACTGTTCAAACTTGATTTGTTTTTTTGTTAGCTTGAGTTTGGTTCGAACTTGAATTGAGCATGACTTGTTTAATTGATATCGAGTTTATAATCAAGTTCGATTCAAGCTTAAATCAAGTTTAATTCAAGTTTATTTAATCTAAATTTATTTAAACGTTATCAAATTCTTAAGTCAAATTTATTTTTTGTTTGAAGTTTTAATATTTTAATTTTTATTCGATTAATTATTATAAACAATTCAAGCGAGTATGAACGATCTAATAAATAAGTTTATCATGAGTTTGATTATGAACATAATTCACAAGTTTTATTCAAAAATATAGTATATAAGTCATGCTCAAGAATAGTGTTCATGAACATTATTCATGAACACTGTTCATGAATATATTCATGAACATTGTTCGTGAACATTAACAAGTCATATATATATATATATGTGTTCAAATTTTATTCATTTTATTGACTTTGATGCATATTGAATAAACATAAATAAACTCTTATCAAGTCAAACATCAAACTTGTTTGTGAATGTTTAGTTCCGTTACGATCCTACTTTCAAGTATCCTCAATTCTATTTTCAAGGCACACTGCATAGTATTTTCCTCCGGTATAATGAAAAATTCTGAAATGATGGACCATTAGCTACGAGTATTTTCAAATTTATTTTAATGGTCAATAGAAAATTTTCGTAGAATTGGATCGGTCACTCTAGGATTAATTGGCTCGAAGAGCTAAATACCTAGTGCTAACTATATAAAAAAAAGACATTTTGTGCTCTCAAATTAAAATGCAACGGTAGAATATTCCTATAATCTCCCAAGCATTCAAAAGTCAATTTTTAGCTACGATCCGCTGTAAGAGTCGTCCACTGTAAGAGTCATACACTGTGAGCATTTTATAATTTATTTTGACAGTCGATGAAAAATTTTTATATGGTCGGACTGATCATCTTATAATTATTCACTTCGAAGAAATATATATATATATATATATATATATATATATATATATATATATATATATATATTATTTTATTTTAAAAGAACATTTTAATTTTTAAAATATTAAAAATAGTATTTCATCTTATTTTTTAAGTATATTTGTAGCCATTAACAAAACTATTTCAAATTAAAGTATTTTTTTTTTAAATTAATATGATTGTTGATATGGAAAGAATATCTATCCACTTGGCTTTAAGAAAAGTGGACCTACTGAATTCGGCTTTAAGAATATATAATAGAGTCAATTTGAATTCGGTTCGGGGTCACAATGATTTTTGACTAAGTTTAACTCAAAAACTTGATGATTAGATTGAATGGAGGTTGACCTACTGAAACAGATGAACAAGTAGTGAGTTTCATCTCCTTAGCTGTAATAATTACAAGCATTAATAGCAGATGACTATGACATTTCCCCGAACGATTGTGACAGTTGGGCAATTAAATAATAACAGTTGGTTGGAACAAACACAATTGAGTAAAGAGTGCACTACTATTCGTCCGTCTTTAGATTTGTATAAATTAAAAGTAGTATTTGAAAGAATGGATGAATTATATTTCTATGTTATTTTTTACTTTCTTCTTTCCATTGCTAAAGTATGATTTGAATCGTTGAAGGACTTTCGTCAAGGATCACCCTTTGATCTTCTTCTAACTCTTCTCTTTTTTAGAAAAAAAATGAGGAATCATTCATTGCAATTTAGCATACATAGTCTTCATCTTATAAAATTGGGAATCTGTCCAACTAGTAATCCTCTGTCATTCGTTTCAGAACTGTGGCGAGAAAAAAATAAATCGCGAGAGACATAGTCTTCATCCTAAACACACACTAAATTGTCGATCTGAACAATTTCAGACCCGAATAACTGCTGATCCAATAAAATATTGACTTATTAAAAAAGATGGCCCTAATTTGCCAACCAATTAGGAAGGAAAGATCCGATAAATTAATGTGCAAGAAAAGTGAGACTTAATCAATCCATCGAATTGAAGAAGCTTATGTGCAGAAGTCATTTAAAATTCTAAAAAGACTAACTCATTCCGTGATTTTCAAATTGAATCAATACTATTTAAAACAATTTTACTCATAATTTTGATTAAAATTATTAAAATAATATTGAAATAAGAGTATTTTAAGATTAAAAATGAGATAAAATATTATTTTTAATATTTTTTAAAACTAGAGTGTCCATTTGATGGTCATAAAAAAGAAATTCACTTTTTTTATTTTTTTATTTGTCCTTTTTTTTTTTTTTTTTGCATTCAATTTGGTTGAAGCCTTTTAAGATAAATTAAAATTTGACTTCCATTGTCGTGCTCCGCTCTGAGAGTATATTCACCATGTAAATAATGAAGGTATCCATAGTGATAATATGACGAGATACATTATTAGAATCAGATATAACAAAAAATTTTAAAATAACAAAATATAAAATTTTATTTATTAACTGCATGTATGACTAAAATATAAGTCAACTAAAGTAAAATTGAGTTATGATAAAAAATTAAATTGCGATAAAATCCAAAGTATATAAGCAAACTATAATAATGATAAAAAAAATTAACATTTCGACAATATAGTGGGACCAGCAAGCAGGGGAATCTCTAAACGACGCGAAGGTAGTCAATGTTAGAGATCTGACATTATGCTAGAGGAGGGTGAATAGCCTTTCTTTGACTAGTTTTTGCAATTCATTAGCGGAAGCGAATACAAAACTAAAACTAGAATTAAAAAACAAAAGAACAATGCTAACTCAAGGATATAATGTGGTTCGGAGATAAGCTCCTACTCTACGGGAATCCCTTAAGGTGGATCACTCCTCGATAAATTTTCACTAACTCTCTCCTTCGGATGAAAACAGATGGAGAAATCTTTGCTTACAAACACTCACTTCTTCTTACAAAGTAGTAGAATTAAGCTTAGAAAGAAGAGAGAAAACTTGGAGAGCTTAGAATAAAATTTTTGCATTTAGGCATTAGCCTCTCCAAGCTCCAAGCATTCTTTTATATAGGCATTGAACCTTCTCCAGTCGGCCGCTTAATACTAGTAGTCAACTGTCGCCAAAACCCAACGACTTCTGACTCTGCCATTTTTCTAGATCATCAGTCAATGGATACATAACAATCGACTATTGTCCATATAGTCGAGGCACTGATTGAGCGCGCCTTGATTCTGATCAGCCATTTTCAAGCATCCAGTCAACTATTCTACCACAGTAGTTGATTGTGAGGTCAGAGCTACTATTTCTCATATCGATCGACCACCCTTCAAACTTCCCAAGCACAAGCCAATTGACTGCTCTTGCATGTCAGTCGACTGTCGACTGCTCTTGCATAGCAGTCGACTGTCAACCACCACTCGGGTTTCTCAAGCATGTAGTGCCCAACACCATAGTGTTGAGCACCACAATGGTCAGTCGATTGCTGCCAACAACAGTCGATTGTCGATCACTTAGGCTGAAAGTTGAGCCCCATAGCGGGAGTTGGTCATAGTACCCAATCGACTGGCCATAACAACCAGTTGACTGCTAGACCTTAAGTATGAACCTTTCATGCTTAAAACCTAACCCTAAGCCTAGACTACACCTTCAAGCCTCTTCCATCAGCATTGCACCTTCAAGATCCCTCTGAATCCATGACTCCTTCATCCTTGCACTTGTCTTCAAGAACTTTCTTCGGCTTGTTATGCTTAGAGTCTTCCTTTGTTAAGGTTCATTTGGACTGATGTCATCAAGACTACATACTTAGACTTTATGCTACCAAAACATCATCCTTGAACTTTCTTGTCAAGATCCACTTAAACTTACATCGCCAAGACTACGTACTTGGACTTATGCCGTCAAATCCTCATTTTTTGACTTTTCTGGTTAAGACTTCACCCTTGGACTTTACTTGTCAAGTCTTCACACTTAGACTTTCTTTTATCCTGCAACTTAACATCCTTGTTAGATCACAAATACTGCATAACTATAAATGATTATCCAAACATCAAAAGTAAATAATACTTAGGACATTCTTGCACCAACAGTCAACAAGGTATGTCCTCTATTAACTAACCTGGAGACCCAAGAAACGAGGGAGTGAGTACAAATTACTCAATGGGTGCAAAGAAAGATAGTGCATGATAATATAAAACATGATGGAGGGCAAAGTAATCCCGAGCAATTCAAATCTCAGAATACCAATATCAGTCCATAACTAACCTAGTCAACAATATAATAAATGCACTTGTAACATACACAACTAATAAAAAATCTGTAAGAAATAAATATCAAGATACCGCAATAAAACCTTGTGGTTTTTAAGGTAATATAAAGGGTCATTATCTGTAAGCAACAATATACTACTACGAACGTAACTCATTGATAGATATATATGAAATATAAAGAGCATTGTCTGTGGACAATAAAATGCTACCACAAAATGAGTCTTATGGATAGACAAGCAATATAAAGACTCAATATCTACGAATAATGACATGCTACCACGAACGAATCTCATGGACAAATAGAGTATACAGTTATCTAGCTATTGACTGTATGCAACAACATACTACTATGAACGGATCTTATGGGCAGTCGATTATCCTAGTTCGTTAAACCTAAGATTCCAATATATCTAGTATGAAATGTCTATCAAAGTCAATAAAAATAACAAATCTACTAATATAGCAGATTCCCTTGATAGCATTCCATTCCTTATATTTTATTCTAAGGGAAGATATTGTCCTAGTTATACTATTTTAATCATTCCAATCATGACATCAATCAAAATAATAAATAAATAAGCATATATAACAATAATATCCAAGCATTCAGATGATAATCAAACATCTTAAAATCAAATAGAGCATAAAAAGATCAAATAAAATATAAAATCAAAACAATAATAGAAAGAAAATTGAGTGAAAAGATAAATGTAGTGTAACTTCATAATTAAAGTAATCATACACTAAGAAAAATTAAAGGATCTAAAGAGGTCAAAGGAAGAAATCATCCATCTCTAATTATAGAAGTGTCCTAACTATCACTCAATCTGAAGATGTGGTTCAATTACGTCTGTATTAATTAATCCATTGTTGACTTAACTATTAATTGATCTATAAATTAATTATCTAATCAATTGTAAATTTTCTTATCAACTTAATTGACCCATAATCTAATTATTTTATTATTCCATTGATTATAAAGTTGGGTTGGGCCCGTCGGATTGACCCGCTTCGCCAAATAATTTAAGCAGATTGGGTTGAAATTTTATCAATCCGTTATTTTGGCGGGCCTAAACGGATCGACCCGCACGGGTTGCGGGTCTATACTGGTTGGCCAGCCGTGGCACAGGTTGGCCCGCGGATTAAGAAATGTCAAAAAATGAAACATGTGAAAATAAAATTGTATACGTTTTTTTTATCAATATTTCAATATTAACAAGATAAGTTTTTCACTATCACAATCTTCTTCTATCATACATACACCTCAACAAAGTATAAAAGAAGTTAATAATAAATAACAAAAGAGTCTAATTATTTTTTATTATTTTGTCACTGTTATTCTAATCAATATAGGAAATAATGACATATCAAAATCAAATAATTACCTCGGCTAAAAAATCTCAATTGAATATCTATTTAGAGGAGTAAAAATTTACATTTATATATTATCAAGATTTGGATATTTTGGAATATTAGAAAGGAATAAAAAATATTGGTACTCAACTTTGTAGGTCGATAATTGAATCTCAATTATAAGATTTTAGTTACTTCAAATACTTATTTTTTTGATCATGGTACTCCATCTGTCTTACAGATCATTGCCTTAAGCCCTCGACACCTCAGTAATTTTAGATATATTTTTTAAATTTATGTAGTCCGCGGGTTGACACTTTAACTTCATAACGCCTTGGATTGGGTTAGGTTAAAAAAATTTCAACCTGCCGAGATGGAGGGTCGGCCCGCCCCTCTCCACTAAATATTGGATTTATGACGAGTTGGCCTGCCCCGCCATGGGTCGGCCCGTTTGACAGCTCTATCTGCGACGGCGGAAGCAACCCGACATGCAATCGACGCTACATGTGTGCAACGTTGGTGAAGTGGGAGCGACGACTTGATAAAAGTGGCGACGCATGGGGTGGAAAGCACAGGATAAAATCCCTAATTTCAACTTAGGTTTTTACTTTTATAATGTGAGGTTGATTGAAAAATCAACTCCTAACTATGATTTGGTAAAGCTAATTAGTCACCATATGTGGATCAAATGGCTAATACAGATGGTAGAATTACTTCAAAGAGCAAAGGATCAATCTCTGGAGGCTACAAAGCTTTTCGAGGTGTCTATTCTTCCACTGTGCTTAGAGTCAGCCCATCTTATTTTGAGGTCCTGAGCAAAACCTATTAAGTTGGACCCTGATCCATGGTGAAATTTGACATAAAAATTTTGTTGGACTCTAAAATTTTTTTTAACAGTGTTAAAAATTTTTGGGCCTGAGCGATCGCCCCAAAACGCCTAGCCCAGGGTTGGCTATGGTCGTGCTAGTTCTTGATTGAGTAAAAATGTCTAGTCCCTCGTGATTTATCTCTCTTCATCTAACTGTGGAATTGACAATGAGAGACATTTGGTATAAGCGCATTATCTTTTTGTCGAGGATAAAACTAATGAGCTCTCGCAAAACATAATAAAATTATCCTAAATTTTATAAAATAAATAAATAAATTTCATTTTAATAAAATGAAATAAATTTATATATATATACTCGTCGAGATATCTACCGTCCAATCAATCATATCTCGATCGAATTCTGATCGGATTGCGGTTAAAATCCACTCAAATTATGGTCAGCAACACCGCGACTGTCGGAGGCCACAATCGCAGTCTATTCCGATTGGACTCTGATGCTGATCAGACTGTTGACAAATTCCGATGAGATCGCGGTTGGATCGTGGTTGGAACGCGGTCGAAATCTGACGAAATGACAGATGACAATAGGCGATAGTTGCTTCTTCGCATGAGAAAAAATACTATGTATTTTTCATTCACTATGTATCGCGGATGGATGTGCAAAAAAAACACTCTAGATGATATATATATAATCTCCTACATAATTTATTTTGTGTGTATTGTGCATGATGATTATTTCATCTGTAGATCTATGGGATTGCATAATAATTAAAAATATATAATATTTGTATCCGTGATATTTATTTCTAATGAGTATTATAATCAATTTTTTGAATCCTTGCAAATGGACAATATCGATCCTCTCATATGATCATAGTCAAATTCGGATTGCTCATGGATGATGTCAAACTGTCAGCTCACAGAGGAAAGAAGAGATGCAGTAAGAATTATTGTGTATTTTTATTTTCGCACTGGACGCGTAGAAAATGAGATGGACACGGTGTGTGTGTGTCTATATATATATATATATATCAGGTCTCTTGATGGGACAGGAATAGCATGTCCCAAAGAAGGCCCATGTATAAATCTGACATGACGACGCAGAATGGACTTGTGAATCCGATTGGCGCTCTATTGCCCCTTGAGCTACCGGAAGGCAGATAATTTACCTCCGTTCATTTCACACGAAATTGAGCTTTCATTTCATGACGTTTCATGCGAAAACCGTTTTCGTAATCTTGCAAATCTGATCATAAGGATCTGACAGGAATTAATTTTGACCATTGATTATTCGATGGCCAAAATTATTTTATGATAGACCCATTCAAATTTGAAAGATATGTTATGAAAGAAATCTTTAAATAATTTAGATTAGATAAATGGGAAAATTTCTACTGCTCTCTGCTGCTACATTAATATTCCGTTCTTGTTTGGATGAACTGGCATGGGATTGAAACTCCTCCACAGTGACATCTAAAAGTCTACCGAAGTAAAAGCGACCTTCCACCACATTGTTGCACTTTATATATAGCAAAGGATCTTTAAATTTTAAAATTATCTTTGTGATAAAATTATATTTTCAATTTTTTAAACTAATTAATTCTAAAGACGATTAATTCATCAAAAATAAATTTAAATGAACGATCCAATAATTTAACCTCTTCGAAATTTTTATCTAATTGGAAGAAAATATCAGTACGCGTCTCGAATTGAACTATTGATGCTCTTTTTTTTTTTATTAATATCAGGACTCTAATTTTTGAGATAATCGACTTGGTCCATGGTCCTATGAAGATGCTTCTTCGACACCTGAGTCTCGATAGAAGTTTTAGTCCTTGTGAATTTCTATCAAACACTTAAATATATCAGAAGAGTGTTTACAGTTTGATGGTCCAACTCATCCTCCACAATCATATCATTCCTGAAAGATAATTAATACCGAAATTTTATTTCATCTGTCGAGTAAAATTCTGCACGGATCTAAAATCATTCTTATAAATTTTTTCAAAATTCATTATCGAATATTATTTCAACGTGTTTTTTTATTTTTGTGGTTGCACTGTGGCATCCATTGATGTTCTTGTGGACAATGTTTAAATTGTTGCAGACAGTAGCCAAGGAAAAAATATTCGATTACAAAGCGATATGATCCATAATTTGACTGCATATCCCACATGAATGATCACTTCGCAACCATATCCGCTTCCCTTCGAATTAATTTGCTCTCGTAGCATCCAAGCAATTTCAATCCAACTTTATCTGTCGGCTCTTCAACTCTCGGAGTGGGCATGGACTGACGGGCATGATCTTGATGGATGGATCACGCCTCTCCGACTATAAAACGCCATCTGCATCTAGATCCGATCGCCGCCCGAAAAATCCCTGCAATAGATTACGTGAGCTAGTAGGGTTTGAAAAACGGCGGCCATGGTGGCGGCGGCGGCGGCTGCGGAGGTTAAACTCTTGGGGATGTGGGCGAGCCCGTCGGTGCGGCGCGTCGAGTGGGCGCTGCGGATGAAGGGCATCGAGTACGAGTACGTGGAGGAAGACCTAACCAACAAGAGCGCCGCCCTGCTCCTCCATAACCCCATCCATAAGCAGGTCCCCGTGCTCCTCCACTGCGGCCGCGCCGTCACCGACTCTCTCCTCATACTCGAGTACATCGACGAGACGTGGCTGGAGACGCCGCTGCTGCCCCGATGCCCTTGCCATCGTGCGTCGGCGCGCTTCTGGGCTAAATTCGCCGAAGAAAATGTCTTCAGTTTTTAATTTCATAAAACAAACTTTGGATTTGATTTTTTTTTTTTGTAATTATTAGATATCTTGATCGGATAAGCTTGTGCAACAGTGTCGTGAAGCGACGAGGAAAGCTTTCTTCGGGAGGGGCGAGGAGCGGTCGGATGCAATCGAGCAATTACGAGAACATTTACAAAGGTTGGACGAGGAGCTCGAGGGAAAGAAGTTCTTCGGCGGCGTGGAAATTGGGTTCGCAGACTTGGCCGTTGGGTGGATGGCGTTCTGGCTAGGGGTATCGGAAGAGGTCGCCGGCTTCACGGCAGTGGACGCCGAGAAGCTGCCGCGGTTCGCCGCGTGGATGGAAGACTTCCTCCGCGTTCCCGTGATCAGGGACAACCTGCCACCTCGCAAAAAGACGGTGGAGTTTTTCGGCAATTACCGCAACCAACAGTCGGCCGCCGCCGGCAAGTGAAACTTACTTGATTCGGGAAGCAGTTTAAGTGTTCCTGCCTTCACTCGCGCAGAGTTTTCTTACGTTAAAATTAAAGGTCTATCAGGCGGCTTACTCGTTTTGAGTTGGACTGTTGGTTTCGCTGAGTAGACATTCTGCCATGTTAGCGCAAAATAAAAAAACACTAGTAGTATATATTTCTTAATATTTTAAAATTAAGTATATATATATATATATAGTGTATTCTTAAAATCTAACATCCTTCAATTGAATATATTCAATTCTTTTAGAAGATAATACGGCATCCATAGGACATATTATTACATAAACAAAACATTTTATGTCTCCGTCGCTTTTTGTGGTATCTCACAAAATGATAAAAGCATCAAACCGGTAGCTTTGCCTTTTGTAGCCGACAAGGAATGAAGTCCAGTGCTGGGGACATTAATGGATATACAAGAAAAAAAGGTTAAAATCGAAAGAACTATTAGCGAGGAGTTAAATTATGCATCAACTACTCTCTGCTTCTCTAAAATAATAATAATAATAAATAAATAAATAAATAATAAAATGAGTAAATTACAAGAGAATTATATCTTAAACGCAATTGATAAAATAATAGATGATCATCTGAATTTAAAATAAATTTTTAAATCATTTTTAAATTCGATTATTGTCTATTATATAAATTTCTTCATTGATTTATCAATACGACACAATACCCGTGATGAATGAACATCCCTCCATATATAGCAGAGACATTGATTCGTTGTGTCTGTGTGAAGTCAATTTGTCATGACTATGCGATCTTGTAATAGGAGCAGGGGTAGGGGTAGGGACAGGGGCATCAACACATGGTCGTTTGATCTTGCTATTAGCACCTAGCTAGGGTAACGATAAGGAATTGTTGTCATAGTTAAGATACTATTGTCATAATCGTTGCTATTGTCGAAGAGACACAATAACGTGCCAAAGCAACGCGCCTTTAACTCTTGTCATCTTTGGAAACTTTCTTTTGTTTTGTTTTTACTTTAGTTCATAGAATTTTAGGTGATCCATGATTACCATTTTGATGTTGAGAGAGATGCATGGCTATGAACCATCATTGGGATTAGGACAGAGGAAACTCATGCTAGCTACAAACTATTAACCCTTGACGTACATTGTAACTATTGTCGAGGTGTTAGCAGAGATAGTTGACGAATATCAATTAGATTTATCTCGCTGTTGTGTTATTGAAGCATAACATGAATTTGATTGGTTTGTTTAACTATTATATTAGGCGGAGCTTAACATATCACATTGAGGATCATGAGTGGCGGAGAGAGGAGGGACGAAGGTGTGCAAAAGTACTTCCTTTTTTCAGGAGGTAAAAATTGTCCTCCGATCGTCGATCATTAATCCCGTGCTTTTATCAGTCGCCGTCGATTCAACACATTCTCTCGATATATGCATAATTCAATTGACTTGTATCTTTGTGAGTATGAACCTGTAAGACCAAAAATTATTCGAGAGATTTACTTTTTTATAGATTTATTTATCATCAACAATATCTATAACTTCCAGACAAGTACGACCTCGATTCAACACATTGGTCATGCTTGACAATGTTCATGCCCAGCCCTGCCCTTATTGTGTAGTAAGGCCCAATATAACTTATAGTGGTCTGAGCACTTGTTCCCCAATATATCAAGGTAAGGCCCAACACAGCTCGATCCAAATTTTAATGGGCTAGACTTGAGAAAAACTATATTGGGCCATTCCTCTGACCCGATGGGCATGTCAAAGTAGGGAAAAAGAAAAAGAAGGTTGTAGACTGGTAGTGTGGGTGCAAGCTGGAAATTGACAATAGGAACGGTACGGAAAATATGTATAGATTCGTGAGTGGGTGACGACATCGAGCCCAAATTTTTCTATCATCCACCTCAACATTTAAATTAGGATTAGAAAAGTGATGATTCTGATATCTTTACTTTCTTTAGCGTCCGTTGCTTTGAGCATTGAAGAGTGTATATTGGATTATCTTTTATAATTCATTGAGATTAAAAAGTAAATCTAAAAATACTTTTGTATTTTTCATGAGCTCGCACCATCAAATCCTTGTCACTTTAATTGTTTGATTGATCATTATAACATTTATTATAGATTTCATTGTACGTATCTATCCACGATCTTTTTCATCGCAAACTAATGTGATTTTGCTTTATTTGTAGTTCTCTTTTTAGCTCACTTATATTGATTGGTATTGTAGTATGTTATCGTCCACTTCTAAAAGGACTTACTCTTCTAGATATTACTATCTTTTGAATCTTTCCTTATGATAGTGTAGGCTGTTATAAAGAGCTTATCATATGATATTATCTCATTAATGTTCGTTTGTCATGATTTTCATTTGATTCGTTGCCCGCGCCTCAATTGTTTGATTGAGAATAATATTGTTAAACTCTATCTCTGATGAGAAAGAAGAAAATTTGTGATTCGAGAATTGTATGAGGTGTTTCTATAACTTTATCATTGTCACTTGCATCAATATTAATCCTTTTTGATTCATTTGATTAAATCCTCGATGAATGAAGCTGATTAATTCTATGAGATGAAGCTTGCATGAAATATAGATTACTCTATCAATATTCTAGAGGACATGTATAAAATGGAGTTCGAGAGTCGCCACTCAAAAAATTTGAATAACTTTGAAAACATGATAATATGATAGTGGTATAGAAAAGATTATAAATTATGTATGCATCGTGTGTGAAATGGAAATTGAGAATTAAAGAAATTAAGACGAATTCGAGAATTTTCTCTACTTGAATCTTCGTCGATATTTAGAGAGTTAAGCAAATTCCTAAAATAATCATTTACATTTTTATCCATTTCTCTCTTGATATGTGATGGTTTTTTTTATAGTGAAAGATAGATAAGAAAATAATGTATATATATAGAAAAAAAATAAATGTTACCTAACATTTCACAAATTAAAGCAACGTTCTCAATTAAAATTTCAATTGTCATGGATCTTCATATTTAAAAAATATGAGTTCGAGTTCAAATTCGAATTGACATATTCGATTTTTTTTTAAAATAATATTTGAGTTCGAGTTCAAATTCGAATTGACATATTCGAGTTTGATTCGAAGTTAAAAAATTTAATAATTTTGGGCTCGAACTCTATTCGAATCAAAGTTCGAGTTCGGATTCGATTCGAAATTTTCGAATAGGCTCGATTTAATATTCAATAATTGATGCTCGATTTGATATTCGAAAATGAATGCTCGATTTAATATTAAAAAAAATTAATAAATAAAAAATTAAGGTTCGTGAATAATCGAACAATATTATTTCGACACGAATTCGATTCAAAAAATATTTGTACATATTCGAGTCAGTTCGGCTCGAATTCGAACCAAATATTATTCAAACCGACTCAAAAAATTCACAAACCGACTCGATTAGTTTACACCACTAGCCCACCCACACGCTCTATTCTTGGCAACTTTTGTGTTGGATAATTTTTTTAATTAAAAATCATCAGGACAAAATTCAGTTTCCGATGATTTCTAATCATCCTCCAAATATTCTCTCCAATGGAGGATATATATATATTTAGAAAAACATTCCCATGTAATAACCTACACTATGGATACTTACCCTAAGAGCATATCAACGATGGAAAATATTTTACCCAAATATTTACGGTCTCTGTGTCCACATCATTACTCAAATATTTTACTCCTCAAATATCTCAACCTTCACAATCAAATATTTACAATCCTCATCTATCAAATATCCTAAAATCTATAATCAAATATCTCATCAACCAAATATTTATGGATCTCATTATCATTTTATTAATTAAATCAAATTTTATATTTAAATAAAATTAATTATATTTTTTAATTCTTCAATTTAATATATTACGTTCATAAATAATTTTTATTTAATATTTATTTATTTATTTTTGATAATTATGCAATATAATTAATTTAATATTAATATTTTATCGATACGTACAATATAGAGCATACAAATTTTAAAAGGAGATTATATTGGAAACATAAAAATAGAAATTTAAAAATAATACTAATAATCGAACAGTAGATTACATGAATACTATAATACATGACATGAAAATATAAATTCCAAACCTAAATTAATAAAACACAAAATGATAAATCATAGAAATTACAAATCATATTACGTTAATAAAATAAATAAATTCACTATATAATCAATCTTTTCTTCGACTGCTTACGTATTGCTAGATGGTTATGAAGTTATTTATCTGTCATATCTCGTGTGTATATTACGAGGCATTGATATATGATGAGTTGATATACTTTCTTATTATTATTATACTCCTCTAAATGTGCTATTGACTATTGCAAAACTTGACTTAATTCATCAATTAAGTTTACTATTTCTTTGCCTTTCTTCTTTATTATTTTATGTACTATCGGAGGAGATCGGACTTCTCTATCATCCACATCAAAATTGTATTGCGAATTAAAAGAGTCAGTATGTGTACTTGATGATTCTAATATTCTTGCTATCTTTTACAATCCTCTACACATATTTATATTAAAAAGTAGATTTACAAATAACCGTGTATTCTTCATGAAATTACACCATCAAATCCTCATCACTCTATTCGCTTGGTCGATCATTGTATCATTTATTGTAGATTTCCTTGTACTTATTCACGATCTTTTTCATCGCGACCTAATATGATTTTGTTTTATCTGCAATTCTCTTTTTATCTCTATTATCTCGATTGATATTGTAGTATGCCACCATTCGATTCCAAAAAAAGACTCGTTCTTTAGACATTGTTAACTTTTTGATCTTCACTTATGATAATGTAGGTTGTTGCAAGGAGTTTATCATCTATTATTGTCCACACTGTTCGCTTGTTATGATTTTCATCCGATTCGTTGTCAATCTCAATTGCTTGAGCGAGAATAATATTATAAGGTTTTATTTCCGATGAGAAAGAAGAAATTTATGAATCGAGGACTGTATGCGGTGTTTCTATACTTTTTCATTGTCATTTGTATTAACACTAGCCCTTCTCAATTCATTTGATTGAATCTCAGTGATTGAAATCACAGATTAATTCCATAAGATAGAGCTTGTATGAAATATTAGCTACTCTTCAATATTCTGGATGACAGATATAAAATGGAGCTCGAAGGTCGCCATTCAAAAAAATTAGATAATTTTAAAAATTATGATAATATGATAGTGGGTGCGAAAAAAATTGAAAATTATGTAAGTACTGTGTGAAATGGAAATTGAGAATTAAAGAAATTAGGATAATTCGAGAATTTTAGTTATTGAACCCCTAAAATAATCATTCAACTTTTTATCAATTTCTCTATTAATATGTAGTTTTTTATAGTAAAAGATAAATGAAAAAAATGAACATTGTCCAACATTTCAAAAATTAAATTTTGACAACGTTCTCAATTAAAATTTTAATCATCTAATTTTATCAATTTTTATTATAATAAATATAAAAAACGAAACGATAACATAAACAAATAAACCTAATTACAACGGAGCATCCATCATTTCTCATCCTTGAGATCCAATCCGAAACTCCTATAAAAAACAAAGGATAGATCTCTCATGAAATTCTAGAGTGACGACAATCGATATAACGTAAGGAATCTATCAAATATCTAACTCTTATAGAGATCATATTTTATATATAGATATCAAATCGAATTCATTATTAATTCATCATCAATAACCATGCATCCGCAAATCTAATAAATTATATACATTAAATTTCCAAATTCGATAACTAAAATTTATAAATTAATAAATAGATCTTTTAATCAAAATTCGAACTAATATAATACAATCGAATACCAACAGCTGCAGCTTTGACGTGTAAACGGGTTTTTCCATTTTCCACGCACGTTCCTGCCCTGTAAATTAATTTATGCGCAAGTCGCAGCGGTAAGACTTTTCTACTTTAAAGTGGAGTCAAACCGCGTCGTCCCCGCTGCTTTCCTTCCTTCCTTTGACCGCGCTCATCTCCTCGAGTACCCTCGCAATGGATTGGATCAGCGTCCTCCAAAACCTCGGCCTCCCGGAGTTGGTCAAGAAGGTCGTCGAATTTCTGCTCACGAAGGCCTACTCCGAGGTCTCCCGCCTCCAAGGCCTCGAGGATGAGATCCCCAAGCTCCGGAGAACCCACGAGCGGATCCAATTCCTCCTCATTGATGCCGAGGAGCGCCGCCACATCGAGGACGAAGCCGTCAAAGGCTGGCTCCGCGAGCTGAAGACTGTCGGATTCGACGCCGACGACCTTCTCGACGGCTTTCAGACCCATATCGACGTCTTCAAGCACGCCAAGGAAGCTTCTTCCCGGAAAAGGAAGCGATCCTGGTACGGCATCCCAAGCCCCTCTCTCGGGGTCGACACCGGCCTCGTCAAGCGCTACAACATCGCGACGGAGATTGCTAAGATCCAGAGTAGACTCGACGAGATCTACGAGAGCAGGAGGAATCTCCGATTGAAGCCCTCCGATGGGAAGCGGCGAAAAGAGGGCTCGAACATCGCAGTCTTCGTTCCGGCCGTTGCATCTTTGGATGCATCGAGGATCGTCGGGAGAAGCAAGGAGTGCGACTCTATTGTGGCCGCCCTGAAAGCGGATTCGGACTTGCCTCTTCGCGTTATTGCCATCTACGGCATCGCCGGAATCGGTAAGACCACACTCGCCCAATTGGTTTTCAATCATTTCTCAAAGAGCGATCTGGAGGAGGTTTCCGAAAACCCCAGTGGATCTCTCAGCGGTGTCAGGCGGCACTTTGAAAAGACGATATGGGTGTCCTTGCCAAAAGTGTGTGACACCGCAAGGGCTACTAAAGAGATCATCGAGGGGATAACCGGGAAAATCTGCAAGCTTCCAAGCCTAAACCACCTGCAAGATTGTCTCAAGAAATTTGTGAAGGGGAAGAAATTCTTCCTCGTGCTGGACAACTTTTGGGCGGAAGACTTCAAATTCTGGGACAATCTGCGCCTTCCTCTGCTGGAAGGAGCGAAAGGAAGCAGCGTTTTGATTACGACTCAAAACGAACAAGTGTCGAGGCGGATCGCCAATATGCATTTGGTGCCTTTGCAGGGTCTCCAGATGGAGGATTGCCGAAAACTGTTCAGTGCTTTAGCATTTCCCCAAGATAAAGAGGACGTCGATCAATTAAAAGACATTGGCGAAAGAATAGTGGACAGGTGCCAGGGTTCGCCTCTTGCCACAATCTCACTCGGCAAACTCTTGAGCTCCGAAAGTAATGTCGACAACTGGAAGATCATCCTCGATGAAATGCTAGTTCTGGAAGACAACAGCACTCGTCAAATCTTGCCGAGCCTCATGATAAGCTACCATCACTTGAACTACCAATTGAAGCAGTGCTTTACTTATTGCTCTATTTTTCCAGATAATTTTGAGTTTGACAAAGATCAGCTGGTCAGGATGTGGATAGCAGAAGGTTTGATTCAGCAAAACGGAAGACGACCACTGGAAGCCATTGGTAGCAGGCTCTTTGACTACCTTCTGTGGATGTCATTCTTCGAACGCTCCACCAAACCTTGTTCGAGTGGAACGATATGCAAGTACACAATGCCCAACCTGATTCATGATCTTGCACGCCTACTGTCCAAGACTGAATTACTGGTTATGGAAGACAATGAGTTGAATCCTTCAACTGGGCAATTTCGTTATGCAACGTTACTTCATCGAAAACGTGTCCCAATACTGTTTGAGAAAATATCCCATCAGGAGCACTTGAGGGCGCTGAATCTTTGCAATGAATCTGAGATAGATGTGGTCGAGATTCCAAAAAATCTGTTTGACAGATTAAAATACCTACGGCTTTTGGATCTGAGCAACAGTGGCATAGAAAAATTGCCAGATTCAGTTGGCAAGCTAGTTCACCTGAGATACTTTGGCCTTTCTGGAACCAGTGTCAAAGCGCTGCCGGAGTCGGTGAAAGACCTGTACAATTTGCAGACTTTGGAGCTCAATTTTGCTACAACCTTTCCTCGTTGCCCCAAGGGACAAGTAACTTAGTCAACCTAAGGCATCTGGGTTTGCATCTTGACTGGGAACAGATTAACGATTTGAGCTTCATGCCTACTGGAATTGATCACTTGACTTCTCTGATGACATTGTCAAGATTCACCGTGACCAATGTAGATGGCTGCAACCTAAGGAGCTAAAGAACTTGGATCTTCGAGGAGAGCTCTGCATCTGCAAGCTTGAAAACCTCACTAGTCCAAGTGATGCCAGAGAAGCTAATTTGGGAGAGAAGAAGCACATTGACAAGCTGATGCTGCGATGGAGCGGGGACACCTCTAATGCGCAACAAGGTGCGAATCTCTGGGAGGAAGTAGCCAATGGATTACGACCATATAAGTATCTGAAATGCCTGTGGATCTTGAATTATCCCGGAAGAAAATTTCCAAATTGGCTGGAGAACAGTGGTTTCTCAAGTCTAGAAATGGCGAGGCTATCTTGCTCAGGAGAGTGTGGATCCTTGCCATCGCTTGGGCAGCTACCTAAGCTCAAGCACTTGCATATAGAAGGGATGAAGAACCTGAGAAACTTGGAGAACATGAAGGGGTTTCTATCTCTGGAGACTCTGACGATAAAAAACATGCCTGATTTGAACATGATGTGCAAATTCGAAGATGGCAATTTTCCTAAGCTCTCTAAGGTTGTCGTTTCTCAGTGCCCCAATTTACCTGACCCGATGGATCTTCCCAAGAGGATAGATTTAATAATTATTCCACAATCCACTGACAATGCCAATGGAAATGATGTGAGCTCTTCCTCTCTCATTTCTGCGCTGTAGCAATTCGTTTAATTGTTTCGGGTTTTTCTATGCAGGCTGAGCCGATAATTGTCGTGTCTTTGGAATCATTTGACATGTAATACATTTGCTGATTATCGTTATTATTATTTTAATAAATCTCTCAAATCTACATGGAAATTTATTTTTTTCCATGTTAAGTGAAAACTTACTTAAAGTCGAGCTGTGAGATTGTCATGACATCGGACTCTATTCTTGCATTGCATATTTGCACTGACATGTTTTGGCATATAAGAAAATTGAATTGTTCTACTAATGCGGTCCCTCTTCTTCTTTTTTTTCATTGTTTTTTTCCCCTTTTATGGCGAGAAATATCCATATAAGCAGCGCACTAAATTTTCAAAACCATGAGTGGAACATAAAGACAATTAGCTGTGAGTGTACGCCATAAATGGACGGAATATGATCCTCGATTCCAATGGGGAGAGTATTTGTTTTATTGGTGCAAATGTATGAAATATATATATGGAAAATTAGTTTACAAACTATTAACCTAAACTATCTTTATTGCCCCGCATACAACTTTATTAAATATATACTGTTTGTCTATTTTTATATTAAACTATTGGTTTAAAAATGACTCTTTGTTAAGTTTTATTAAACAGCTTGTTCAAAAATTTTATTATACTATTATAGTCAAGTTTGTACCGTGACTTAAGATGACCGATGCAGTAAATAAGTTACACACAGTACCGCAAAATCAGATTGTTCAAAGTAAATAGGTGGATTGCATTCGATAGACTATGCAAAACAAATGAGCTAGAGTAACAGATAAATACTGTGAGAAAACTAGATTAAGTCGGCCTAAAGTACCGCAAAACCAGATTAGTGTAGACCAGATTGGTTGAAAAAAAAAATCAATTGTATCAAATAAATAACTGGGTCAAAGGACTTGGATATATCGATAAGCCCAAACATATCAAATGAATTATTCTACTAATTATATCATGTCATATTCTACGTGAATGCAATTAAAAAAAAAAATCCATGGGCACTGTACAAATTTACATCAAGGGAATAAGAATTAATCCCCCCAGATAGCTACCCTCTATTATATTAGATATATATATATATATATTTTTTTTTTTTATACAATTAAAAAGTATAAAAATGGATGAATATTGCTCTTCCCCTTTCATTCCTCTAAATTTGGTGTATGACTCTGAAATCGAGGAAAACTTTTTTTTTTTTTTACTCGTGCCATCAAAAGTGAGATTAAATTGATTAGCTTCTGTTTACTCTTCATTTAATGTAATTAGTAGCAAGCATCCTAGAAATGGTGATTCCATCTGCGACTTATTAAACTGTGATTAACCAATCGAAGCATGTTAAGGACTCAAATTTCGTCCCCTCGGGGATTACGTGATGGTAAAGTAGGGTGGTCGTTTTAAAAACGGACTGGGGTCGATTCCGAATGAGAGATCTAAAATCTCTCTTGACATCAGATGACCTTCTTTTGCTTTGTCACCGTGTCCAGGGACAAAGTCCCCCCGTGATTTAATCTTCCTCTCGCCGCAACCTTAAGATGGATGACAGGGATTATTAGTTGGACAAATTCCCACCTTTTTGGAAGGACTCAAATTTCATCTCGATTAAAGGATCTTCTGCATCGTCCTTGTACTTCATTCAATCTGAGTTGCTAAACTTTATCAACTTGTTTTGTCATAACAAAAAATTTTGGAAATATGTTCCTATATGAATCTTTGCCATCTCATTGATCGTGATTGAGTTATTATTTTTTTTTTTTGTCTCTGCGGGGATGACGCGATGGTAAGACAGAGATTGCTTGCAGAATAGATAAGATCGATTCCGGAGAGGGATTTAAAATCTCCCCTGGCTTCAGATGACCCCTCCTCTGCCTTGCCACCGTGTCAAAGGACTCTGTCCCCCCCGCGATTTACCCTCCCTCTCGCCACAGCCCTGGAACGGGTGGCAGAGGACTGCTAGTTAGGTAGATTCCCAATTTTTGCAGAGTGATTGAGTTTATTTTTTGCATTGGGGTATGTATTCTATTCCATACGTTACGTAACCATAAGTTCAGTAATCCAGACCATGGTTTGTAAAATTACGATCCTGGATCGTAGGATCGCACGATCCTACAATCTGAAATCTCAAAATGCTCCCAGATCGCATAAGATCGATTTTGTCGTGGGATTGGTAGGATCGATAGGATCGTTCAGAAATCAGTGGAATCGTACAGGATCGTTCAGAAATTAGTATAGAATCGTATAGGATCGTTCAGAATCATATACTATCCTTCGGAGAGTCCGGATTATCCCTTTCTGAATATTTCAATCTACACACAAAGACAAACCAATGCCCAAAAATAAATTGACCACGACACCCTAATCCTCCGATTTCAAGTCGAAACAATCAAACAATTTTTAAGAAGATAATAATGAAGAAAAATAAGCGAAAAAAGGACAAAGTAAACGGAATAGCAAGAAACATATAGACGAACTGATTTAAGACCGCTGATGAAATTTAGAAAATACAAGGGAAAAGGAATGAGAAGGAAATACGGTGAGTTTGTCTTGGATTGAAAACAAGAAACATCTAAGATGGATCGTGATTTTTAAAAATTTAATTCATAGAAAAATGAAGTTAAAGGAAAAGAAACAAAATAAGAATATAATTTATAATTATGATATGAAAATAATAAATTATTTTTTTTGATAGTTTTATTTCGGTGGAAAGTAAATTAATATGATTATATATTTTTTCATTATCCATTTTTATAAAGAGAGAAAGAAATAGATGGATAATTAGTCGACTAATCAGTTATAGAATTATTTAAAATATTTTGATGTGTTTTAGATATTTTTAAGATGGAGCGTATAATTTAATTATGATAATTTACTTTTCTTGCAATTTTGTTATGTATATTTTTTTTCATTTTATTATGTTTTTTTTATTTTATTGACTCCCATTTTAGAAGTAGCTATTTGATGGTCATAATTATTCTGGTGTAAATGTAAAATTATTAATTTAAAAATTTTTGATAGGATATTTTACAATTCAATCCGGATCGATCCTGCATAGATCACAATCCTACACACTATGATCCAGACAAATTTCAAATGAAAATAAAATCAGAAAGAAAGAAAAATGTCAAAGAGCAAAAGCTATTATTTGCCAGTCTCTTTCAGAAATGCGATAATGTGTGGGCGAAAATCACATAAACCATATAAAGTGACAACCAAATACGTATTTGTTCTACAGACAAGTATTAAGATTTTTTCGAAAGGCAGGAAAAACAGTGGCGCACTTATAGTTTTCTTGCTTCCAAAATGTCTCAAAAGCATCGAAAGTGGGCAATCGGTGCCGTCAAGATAAGAGCCTCTAAGCAGCTCTGATTACTGCAAACAAACAATGATTATAAGGAAGCAATTGAAGAACAGGAGTATTGATGATTTTTTTTGTTGAAGTAACAAATCATGGATTTCATATTGAAGCAACGAAAAGTAGATACCTTGCTGGCGATGTTGCTGGAGAGCCAATCAAGCCCTTCATACAACCCTTCACCGGATGTAGCACAAGTGCTTTGTATATACCTGGAAATGAAACAAAATCTGTGTTATCAATCAAGCAATTTCATAAACTTTAATGTAGGATACTTTACATAATCTGGAAGTTACAAGTTCAGAAAGCAACGGAACTGACAGTAGGGAAATCTATGTAGCAACTTCTTAAACTTTACAGTAGGATATACTTTGTATAATCTGGAAGTCTGAGGTTGAAAAACAGAAGAGACTGGCAATAGGCAAATCAAAGTATGCGTTGCATAATCCGGAAGTCAGAGATTGAAGAACAGAAGAGACTGGCAATAGGCAAATCAAAGTAGCAATTTCTTAAACTCCAAACTAGGATCTTTTGCATAGTCTGGAAGTTGGAAGTCAAAGAACCAAAGAAACTGACAATAGGGAAATCAATGTAGAAACACACACTTTACAGTAGGATACTTGCATAATCTGGAAGTTGAAGATCAAAGAATCAAGAAGCTGACAATAGGGTATTAATTTGATTAGGTATGTAGGTTGAACTTCTACTGACTTCAGACCCACGAGGTAAACATTAATAAAGATAAAAAGCAGAAAATCTATCTTGTTTGTCCTAAACTAGCAAAATTCATCTCAGCAAACTATATTGGGTCTCTCTTAGTGAACTTTTACAAACTTCAGGAGGACACTTTGAAATTGACTCACCGATCTCTTATGCTTGAGACCAGAATTGATAGGTCATTAAGAATTATCGACATCAATCTCTGCTAACATTATGCAGTCAAATCCTATTAGCATCACATCCACTAAAACTCATGGGACACTGTCTCCTTGTATTTCTTTTAATTATTTCCTCAAGAAAAGAAAGGACCAATAGCAACTTGTAAACTACTCATCTATTTCAATTACCAATATGAGTTTTCTTAAAAACATGAGAGACTGTTTTCCTCTTTTTACATTTCTAGCCAAATATGGATCACTGTTTATTCAACAAAATAAGGGCCAAAGACTAATAAGTTGTAAACTTCCCAATTTATGCATTCCTTTCTTTCCCTTTTCTAGACACAATACTGATTAATACGTATTCAAGAAAAAGGAAGGGCAATGACCGATAATATAAAAACTGATCTTCTATTCTGATTAACAATCTGGGTTTCCAGGAGAGGATGCAGATTTCAACCCAATTTTCTTGATATTGAAGAGATAATGACCCAACCTTTTAATCTTAAACAGCAATTAGTGCAAACAGTCCTCTAAAGAAGAGAATATGCATCTAGGTTAACCATATTGAGTGTGATAAATCAACTCTATGATTGCTATTATCTTTGACTGGCTTCTGATAATTCAGCATATATTCCAAAAATTAATGGCCAAGCAACAGATAGTATGTCAGTTGCCTGTTATAGTAGATAATTAAACAAAACAGATAGCACAAGTATATCTTACCAGTGACGCTGACGGAGAGAATGAAGGCCAAGCTTATCAGTTATTTCAGCAGCATTCATTGCATTTGGAAGGTCTTGTTTGTTAGCAAACACAAGCAAGACAGCATCCCTTAACTCATCCTATCAATATAAAATTACATGAAATTAGATTAAAAAAATTAGTTACAAATCGGCATTTATGCATGTTTACAATGATAATAAAGAGAACTGAGGAACTTTTCATTTCATGTTAACTAAATCAGGAAAGGCATATGTACAACATTTAACTGCAGAAGTTTTTCTCTGTTTTGTTAACAATTTACCTTAATTATTGGTAGAATATCATAGGTCCATATAGAATATACAAATTTTTTTCTTAAAAAAAGATAGAAAATAGAAATGATATCACGACCATATTGCTCAACTGTCCAAAGAAACCTAAGGGAGCATTTGGTTCGTAGAAAATTTTTCATTTTCTGTTTTCATTTTCTCTTTTCCAGAAAAACAGAAAACAATTTTTTTTTTGTATTTTTCAGTTTTTAAGAAAACACTCCATTATTTTTTGAAAAACAAAAATGGAAATAGAAAATGATTTTTTTGTATTTTCTATCTTTCCAGAAAACACTCCTTTATTTTTTGGAAAACGAAAATGGAAAACGTCAATCAAACATCATTTCCTGCATTTTCTCGTTTTCTCAAAAAATGAAAACAGAAAGTAGAAAATTTCTCCATAATGTATTAAGTCAAAACAGAGTCAATTCTGAAAATCAAAGCAAGAATATATTACTAAAACATTTACCTCATTAAGCATTCTGTGGAGTTCATCTCTTGCCTCAACAACACGATCTCGGTCATTGCTATCAACAACAAAAATAAGTCCTTGTGTGTTCTGGAAGTAATGCCTCCAGAGAGGTCTGATCTGTTGTTCACCAGAACATGATTTAGAAACAGGGAAACAAGGTGACTATTAACTGACAAATCATAATGAGAGAATCGAGTCAGCTATGCATGTCAAGATCATAACACTTGAAGTGATATTTTCTGTGATACCACCTTGAATATTAAATTCCCATGTTTCATTATCCCTCTGGAATTCTCATGAAACAGTTGTCACCAAAAGAAAACAACTTTTCCAAAGTAATGGAATTGTTTAGATAAGAGAAATACTGGCTAACCAGAATGGAGTAGTACCTTGTCCTGACCACCAACATCCCATACAGTGAAACTGATGTTTTTGTACTCAACAGTCTCCACATTGAATCCTGCATTAAGACCCATCTCACTTAATAAACACATAATGATATATGATGCACTCAAACTTATCAGAAAACCATGAAGACCTTCAAATAATCTACAATAACTAAATGTAAATATTCAAATAATCTATAATAACCAAATGAAAATGCCATATGGTAATGCAAGCTGCACCTAATTACCCATAAAGTGCATTTGAATCAATATAATTGTCATCAAAAGGAATAATCGTTAATTTAGCAAACAGATAGTATAAGTGTTAATTTTAAATGAAAAAAAGAAAGACCTATTTAAAAAAAATACGGTTGGGTATTCATCAACATTTCTTCCAGAAGCAAGTGGTCATTCATCTACGTCTCAAGTTCTGTGAATAGCTGGGACATCAAGGAAGATCCAAAATGTATTATTGGAATTGCTCAGATTCTTTGTTCATTCCATTTGGAGAAAGGATCCCAAAGAATTGATCTTTCTTTTAGGTTGTTGAATCTTTGTCTGTTTGATCGACATGGAAAATTCCAAATTCTCATTTTTAATGGATGATCTATGGAATGATGATAAGATCTTTCAATTGTCTAAGATCTCTCTCTTACTCTAGCAAAAACAGATCCAGTGGAAGCACATTAAAGATTTGACAATACATTCCATACCTTGCTAAAAACCAGTTTGCAATAATTTTATCTCTTGCTAATTTCATGTATTTGGTTATATTTTGAATATGGATCTGAGAGTTGTAATAGGTTGATTCATTAATATTATTAAATTGATTTCCATGGCTGATTTACAGAAGTTGTTTCAGTTGTTCATGACGTAGGTTTCTTATCCTCTTTGTTCTCCATGATCCTAACAACATGATATCAACAAACGACGTTGACAAGATACAAACCTCAAGCAAATCTTTGAAAACCACTGATTCATTAGGCAAAATAACGCATGTATACGACCTATAAATAATTGCAGAAGAGACATTTGGTAAAACAAATCTCGTTCCCAAGCAGATGTAGCAACCATCACCGGAGTAAGAAAATGAAAAAACAGTAATGCTCACCGATTGTTGGAATGGTGGTGACAATCTCTCCGAGCTTGAGCTTGTAAAGGATCGTCGTTTTACCAGCAGCATCAAGCCCGACCATCAGAATTCTCATCTCCTTCGCAAACAAGCGGCTAAATAGCTTTGCGAAAGTGAGCCCCATAGTTTCCTCAACAATCACTAGCAAAACGCAAACTTAATTAAACCTAAAATTATCACGATTACAACACACGGATCAAAGATCTAGCCAAAAAAAAGGCCGCAGATCTGAAACAGAAACAAGCATGGCGTTGTATATGAACACCAAGACAATGAGAAGGCTTCAGGATTAAAGATCTACACGAAGATAATTCCGATCCGAGCACCGACGAGAGAAAAGAAAAATTAATCTACGTTTTTAAACGACGGAAGCAGATCGGACATCTCGTGATCTAAAAACCAACATGAAAATATGGGATCGGGATCACCTGGGGATCACGGGAGGCGTGTAGGACGGAGAAAACGGGTAGCTGTATGGAGAACCTGAGAGCAGAGGTCTTCGCTTCTTTCCGATCCGCTCGAAGTAGGAAAATTTGCAACGATGAAAGCGGATTTATTAGAGGAACTAACCGATATAAAAGCCTCTCTGTTCAAAATAACGGTAATGATGTAGCAGGTTGCCGTAACTGTCCGATATAACGGAAATAAAACGTAGCGTCGATATAATTGTCGCTGACGGTGGCAATTGAATTTTTATTCCGTCCCATGCTAATCAATTGGCAAGTGTAATGGGATTCGTGTGTTAGACAGGGATCAATTCTTAAAAAAAGTCATTCCTTTTTTTCGTAGACAGCGATCAAAAAGATTTATTTGTAATGGACAGATTAATTTTCAAAAAAATTATAATTTTAGATTATCAATGACTCTTCTCTTTTGCAGTTGTCAATTAGAATTCTGATTTATCCTCTTCATATGTAGGGATAACGATAGAGAGCCACTGACGGTTCCAATTTTTTCCTAGTCAGATATCGTGTCTTCGTTGATGAGGTAGCATATAAATATCCCAGTTCAAATATGTTGACTCCTATTTTATCAGTTCAAAGTACTACTAGATCGCTGCGGACTATTAGCTGCTGCTTCAGAAAAAAAAAAACAGGTCAGATTTTTGTTGTTTTACGCCTTCTCTTTTGTTAGATCAATAAAGTGCAAAAGTTTTAGTTTTTTCCATTTTCAAGAAAAAAATACATCAAGACCTCCCTTTTGTCCACAATCTTGGTTTCCTAATAGTCGCTAGGAGTTGCATTGTTTGGAATGTGGATCATTACACTAGTGAAAAGGTTATTTAGGTTGAAGATAGTATAGCCTTTGGAGAAGCAAACATTTACTGATCAGGAGTTTCTTACTCGCTTCTATCATATGTGTTGTGCCTTGAAAATTTGATGACTATAGTTTAGATTGTATTGTTGGTTGCCAATCTCTTCAAGTGGATACGTTTCAAGAATTAGTCTATCTGGCATTTCTGTTTGCCCTGTTGCTGGTGACTTGTCATTAGAGTGAACAGGTGAGTTTCATTACAGTGGGCAAGTTTCCTTGGGATTTAAAGGATTTGTTTGAGGACCAAACCAGTGTGCTTTCGAATTACAGTGTTTTTTAACTTAAATTATGAGGATATAATTTAGGGAGATCTTAGATTGGCCCATGAAAATAAGAAAACAATCTCAATTTGACCTTTGAAATTTCAAATCCTTGAAACTATCGAATGTGACTCAATTTGCCTAAAATACCTCCTAGAGGATAATGGTGTTCAACCCTCTTTAAAATCTAGATGAAAATGCTGACTTGCCTTCAGAGGTCGTGAAGTATTCATGTATGGTAGAATCCTCTTTTTCCACTTAATTGGAACCTAGACAGGACTAAAATCATGTTGACTGATCTTTTGTATAATTCCGGATTTGCTGATAAAAAATGAGTGAAGAAACCCCAAAGAAATTTTAATTTTCAGGATTTTTTTTATAGAAATAGAAAATGAGTGAAGAGATGTTGCATGGAAGGAACCATCTAATTTGATTTGAATTTAAAAATTAAAAAAAAATCAAATTCTCTATGTTTTTTGGAAAACTCTCGATAACTATTTTTTAAAATTTCATGGAAAATCAGTAATTATCTAAAAGTTTTCATGAGACCAAATTGTCAACCTAATCATCTTAACATCTATGGATTGAACTGGCAAGTTTACTGTTTCGATGATTTACTAGTTTAATTGGTTTGCCTAATAATATCATAATTGTAATTTATATTTTTATGAATATCTACTTTTTTATATGAGTTTAAAAAATAATAAAATTAAATAAGCAATTTTAAAATATGAAAAACTTATAGATAATAAAATATATCAAACTTATGTATAAACTTCTATATTCATGATTAACAATTAACTGTTCTAGGAGTTCTTGAACTCATGTTAGACAGTTGCAAGAAAATCCCAACCCTGCACCATCACATAATTGTTTTCATTTATGTTTGATTTAAATTTGTAAACACAGGTTTTTCAGATTTCTGTTTTTTTATCATCAGTTTCTTCTCAGCTTTGGGTTCTATATAACAAACTCAACCAGATCAACCTCCAATTGAACTGACCTATCTGATTCCATTAATTTAAAACTACTTGTAGCTGACTTATACACATTTAATTACTCTAGGTACCAAATTGAGACACGAAATTTAGGAAAACAAATCGATATTTCCTTATTTGAAATGATAGGGGGCAGACAAGAACTTTTCTTACAGCATGCACAGAAATCTTTTTTGAACAATAAATAGATATGTTGGAACCTCTTCCTACGTAGTTTTTCTGTCAGTTTTCAGATGACTGGTGTGATAACACATATCCTGTTGATCTGAATGTATACCTGTTCTTGATTGAATTTACCCGGTTGAAGGATTTTGGACTTGCGTCGGAGGAAATGATCACAGCCGGAAGATTCCTCTCACTTCCACAAACCAAATCGTCTGGATGTTTCCTCTCCTTTTGCTTTTCTCCGGGAAACCTCGCCTTGGACGCACTCCTTCCCTTTTAAGGGAAGGAGACGCACGCACGGGCGTGCTCGAGGCGGTTCCACGAACTGCCTGTGCAGTTCGTGGAACTGCCACGAACTAACATCTCCCACTCGTCCAAGGTATGTCACACAGACAAAAATGATCACACAGACCATTTTAAAAGAGAAGTCTAGTCACATAGACTAAATCGAAGCAACATCTATTGTCCCAAAAGACTAATAGAACAGAGATTAATAGTCACAAAGACTAAATGAAACATCAAATTAGAAAATGGTTCGTATGCAATAAAGCATTATCGAGCTGCTCAAATGCTAAGAAAGTTGTTACACCTTACATAGCTGCTCATAGAGTGATACATGCTAAGAGAAGTTGTTACGCCTAACTTAGCCACTCTCCATATGATACATAATCATTCTCCCGATGACACAGAGTCATCTCCAGGTGGTACAAAACCATTTATCTTATGGCACACAGCCATTTTCCAGGTGACACATAGTCGTTTTCCAGATGATACAAAATCATATTTACGTGGTACATAACCGTTTTACCTGAAACATTTATGCCTTGCTTTTTACCCAGATTAAATAATTTTATTTACATCAATATGAACATCTCTAATCCCTTAAATTGACCATCATGTCAAGAGCATGTCTCATATTCCAGATATTCACAAACATTTCTGTACACAACAGAAAAGAGTCGACTAGTGAATAATACTCATTAGATGTAAACTTATTTAATCTTCCTTTTTAGTGTGAATCTATTCATTTTAATCAATAGCTTTCCTAGACATGTTCCATAGACCGAATCATCCATAGTCATAGGTAGACATGCTAAAGTAGCAAACCTTGATTAAAACTTCAAGTAGACACCTAAATAGTCACAAAGGGCAAATTTTGAGATCAACATATAATCTCAAAGGGCTCACATAGTAGAGAAGCAGGGATCCATTCTCCTATGCCTTAGCACATGTGATATCATTCACATGCTACGATGTCATCCTCTTTACCAATAATAAAGAGCGATGTTTTCTTCAAAATAACATCGCAGATTTCGATCTAGACATTCCTAATGTCTAATCCAGTAATTCAACACATGAATCCAGTAATTCAACATATGAATTCTAACTGCTCAAAATGTAGAGTAAATGGTGGTTCATTTACTTCGATCATTTATCACAAAATGATCTTATCTTGATACAAATATCAAGACGACTTCTAACTTATAGGAATGTAACAAATTTTACCAAAGCTAACAACCACATAGGTTGACCTATAAGCATCGGTCTTACCTCTATTCATACGCAACAAATAAAGATGATTGTCCATGTGAGAGGACCAATCATTACCTGCCAACATGCTTATCGAGATCTTATCACTAGAATGTAACATAACATACACTGAACAGATTATGGCTGGCATTTCAAAACAATCAAATCATTATATTCAATTGTCATTACAAGACTATTACATTCTACGAAGTCCCATGGACTTTACATGCTCATTAAATGACTCTCTAGTCATTGACTTAGTAAAAGGATCTGCAAGCATAGCTCGTGTAGGATATACTCAAGAATCACCTTCTTTTAGCAACAATATCCCTTATAAAGTTGTACTTTATAGCTATATGCTTGCCCTTCGTGATATTTGGGATCCTTGAAATAAGCTTATCGCACTTGATCATCACAATAGATACCATCGACTCCCAATCGTCTCAAAGAATCTTCAAATGCTTTAGGAACCTCTCAACCAGATCGCTTCAGACAAATCCGAACATGTCACATATTCAATTCCATTGTAGATAAGGCCACAGCAGCTCGCTTTCTGCTGTGAGATGGCGCCACCATTCAACAAGAACGCATAGCCGATGTTGATTTTCTATCATCCAGTCCCCACCAATGCATCTCAATAGCCCTAAGGCTTATATCTAATCCTCGATAACAGACAATAATCTTGCCGCCTTCGATATCTGAAAATCCTTTTCACCGCTTCCAATGTCTCGATCCCGGTTTGACCGAACCTACCGACTAAGCCCATCGTGATAGCCGATATCGGACGAGTACACAACATAGTATACATTAAACTACCTACAATCGCATATGGTTTTTTATTCATGTTCGGCTTATTTCACCGGAGTCTTGGGACTCATACTTTTGCTCAAAACAGACTCTTCGTGAATGTGTGTTTCACGCTTGATTCAGACATGTTGAAATGTTGTAACATCTTAGTAATATAAGACTCTTGTGACAAACCCAAAAGTCTCTTAGATCGATCCCTGATGATCTTAACCCCTAAGATGTATTCACTTTCTCCCATATCTATCAGGTCAAATGTGAAGACAACCACTTTTTGACTTCTACAATAAAACCTATGTCATTTCTCGCTATCAAAGATATCATCAACATATAATGATAAAATGACATACTTTCCTTTTCCTTCTTTAGGAAAACGCAATGATCCTATTTGATCATTTCGAAACCATAAGATATAACCACGTTGTTAAATCTTATTTTCCATTGTCTTGATGCTTGCTTCAACCCATATATATATTTCTGCAATCTACATACTTTATCCTCTTGTCCTAAAGCAACGAAACCTTCCGAATCCATATAGATTTCTCGTCAAGCTCACCGTTAAGGAAAGCGGTTTTGACATCCATCTCGATGTAATTCCAAGTCATAATGCGCCACAAAGGCCAAGATAACTCGGATTGACACAAACTTCACTACGGAGAGAATGTCTCTTCAAAGTCAATACCCTCTTTGGGTAAATCCTTTGCAACCAAACGAGCCTTGTATCTGTTAATCGATCCATCGACTTCCTCTTTATTTTGAGAATCCACTTATTCCCAATGGCCCTTCTCCAGAGGAAGATCGACTAACTCCCAAACTTGATTCCGAATCATTGACTCCATCTCTTCTTCCATTGCACTTTTCCACTTATCTCTAACTCTACATCCCAACGCTTCCTCAACTGATTGAGGTTCATCTTCGTCAACTGGGAGTGTCATCATTGCCTCATTCTCAATATCAAACCTCCTTTTAGGTATGATCTTACGAACACTTTTCCGTAAGTTCAAGGCTGAGAAGTCACCCTGATCAGGCACATTACTCCCACTCGGTTGACTAGGTTCAGGTATCCCACTGGACATCTGACTTGTTGATAACGACTCATCCTCCTCAAAAAGAGGAACTGTCTTATCAACTTCACCCTTTGTTGGGAACTCAGTTTCGAGAAAAGTGACATCTCTTGACTCAATCTCAGAGATTGTCCCATCAAACATCTCACCTATGAAAACATAACCTTTTGAGGTATCAGAATATCTTATAAAGATACACTTCTTACCTCTAGGTCCTAGTTTTCCATATTTGTGAGAACTATTATGAACGTAGGCAGCTGACCCCGGGGTCTCGGTTGCTCAATCTGGTTTTCGCCGTCAACGTTCATATGGGGTTGATGCACTTTGTTAAGTATATATGCCGCAGCTAGTAATGCATCTCCCCAATAGGAGATCGACAAATTAGTCTGCGCCATCATAGACCTAACCATTTCAAGAAGAGTCATATTTCTTCTTTCAGCAACCCCATTTTGCTGTGGAGTTCCTGGGATCGTTAGTTGTCTAATAATCCCCTTATCATTACATGTCGTCTTGAACAAATCAGACAGATATTCACCCCCACGGTCAGTGCGCAAGGCCTTAACCTTACGTTCTGTTTGATTCTCAACTTCGTTCAAATAACGAATGAAATAATCCAACGCTTCAGATTTTTGAGAAATCAAATACACATGACCATACCTAGTGAAATCATCAATAAATGTAATGAAGTAGGAAGCTCCATGCCTAGCCTTCACACTCATCGGACCACAAATATCCGAATGAATCAATTGCAATGGCAAGTCTGCTCTAATAGCCTTTCCAAATGGTTTCCTAGTTGCTTTTCCAGCAAGACAATGCTCACATACAGACAAGCTAATCTTAGCACGAGAGCCCAACAAACCCTCTCTAGCTAATCGATTCATGCGATCTTGTCCAATATGTCCCAATCTAGCATGCCAAACCTCATCAGATATATCCGCATTACTAGTAAGAGCAATGTTTGAAAAACAACTATGAATCGCACAATTCACATCAGACACCACATCTAGTACCATAAAACCATTAGTTAAATAACCATATCCGATTGACACAGAGTCAATCTTAAGTTCTACACAACGATCAAAATTTACAGAGTAACCCAAATCAAGAAGACTAGTAACAGATACTAGATTCCTTCGAATCTCCGGAGCATACAGGACATCATGAAGAAACAAAGTACTTCCACCACGAAGGTTGAGTTTACAAGTGCCGACTCCTTTGACTTCGACTCTTGCATTGTTTCCTACATAAATCCATTTGTTACTGCGGTACCCAGCGATACTCACATATGTAACCCGCTCTCGAGCTACATTTATGGTTGGTTGCTCCCGAATCTATAATCCACAAAGGATAAGAATCGACATCAACACGATTAGCAACAAAATGCTCGTAAGATAGACTAGAAGTTACCTTCTTAGGCTCAGTACATTCCCGAGCAAAATGACCCTTCTTGCCACAATTAAAGCAAGATAACTGCTTTTAGGTTTCTTCCCTGTCTTCTTCTTCTTGATTTGATTCTTCCCAACAGCAGCAGCAACGGTTTTATTCTTTCCCTTTCCCTTCTTGTACCATTTCTTCTTGGATCCAGATGATCCAGCAGAGCCTACAGCCAAATAGGCTTTCGTAAATCTCATGATTCTACTCTCTCACCTCCAAATTTCAACATGCCGTGAGACATCAACAAATTCTTAATACTCTCACCGTGAGTTAAAGTTCGCCATGGTCTCCCAAGAATCGAAGAGAACGAATAACCGCTCAACTCGTTGTTCATCTAACTCATGACCGCAGCTCGGATCATATTCGACATCTCCCTGAGATGTTGAACCATCGTTGCATTCGGGCGCTTCTTGTAGCTGTCGAACCTGATCGTCAACTGCCGAAGCTTGCTTAGACTTATTCCACTGTATCTCTCTCTAAGGGCTACCAGCAAAGAGCTCATACTCTAATACTAGGTCATCCACCATCAACTTATCAATATTCCTTAGCAAGGAATCCTTCCTTTTCCATACCTTATAGGTATCAAGGTCACGCTGCAGGTCAGATTACTCTCTACAGTTCCAACAAAACCCGATTAACGACCTCTAGAACTTCTGCTCTCAAGAACATATCAATCTTGAGGTGTCATATCTTATAGTTATCCCCATTCGCTTTTCACCTTTGTTCGATTCAATATGATGTTTTAGTTGCGTAACCTAACATAAATAAACACATTATTTAGTTACTCAGTATGCTTTTATGTATGTAATCTCAAAAATAAACTCAAGATAAATCTGATTTGGTTTACAAAATCAGTGACAACTACGCTATCACTCATCATTCAGATGTGCCAATCAGACTTATATTGACATATTTTATTACATACATCCCACTTAATGATTTTAATCATTATTACAGCATGATATTACACATGAACATATCATTATATATACATTTGAACTAATCAAGGGCATACTTAGTAATCATGCATCATGTAGAATTAACAGCATCAAATGAACTAATCATTAAATGAACATATCATTAAAATAAACATGTCAGACATAATGTTAACAAATAACAAGTCTACTAAGAATGTAACAGATTACATTCTTCCTACTCATAAACTAAAAATAACTCCTAATAGACTAGATAAGCGATTACTGCTCCCACTAGGATAAGCCCTAGCGCAACAGTAATCATGACATGTCCGCTCCGTCTGGACTCAACCACAGTACTCTCTGCTGGGACACTCACAGACAACACATGCTGCCCTGATACAGAGTCCTTTAAAGACCCCACAAATCGAGAACCAAAATCCTCCACTGGTCTTCTTCAGATCCTCTTCACAATCAGATAGTTAATCACTCATCGTATATGAAATGCGCCCTTCATGTAACCCCAAAATTGTCGCGTCTCGCATCAAGAAGATTATCGCAATGAACGAATCAACGCCCAAATCCTGTAGTTGTCTAATACTGGAAACTCCTGCATCTCGAGCTTCCAGACCAATCTGTCCAGCTTCCCTATGTGTCCAACGACTCCATGGTAAGGGTCATAGTCCAAGTCTTCGATAGCCTCCCTACCGATCAAGCATGACACATCGCGTCATAGTGATATACATCCGCACTATCCGTAAAATTGAAATAAATCATGTCAAGACATAATCCAAAACCAAGATAAAATCTGATATTCCAATTTAATCAAGGCACGTAACAAATACACATATTTCAAGAAGAGCTAAACTCCTCAATTTTAGGCTATAATCAATCGACCCACGCATACCATTAAACTAGTTCTATCCTTGTTATCCACGCCGATTGCTAATAAACAACTCATCTAACTATAGTTATGAGTTTAGTCAACCAAAGTCAACCTTACACCATTCTTGTGTAAATTTAATTAGACACTAAGTCTTCTATTGGAATCAAATTAATTGAACTCATGTCCAATTAAAATTTTGATTCAAGACCCATTTAATTAGGCCCAATTAAGCCAAGCTAAATTCAAACCCCATTTAATTTTTTCCCAATTAATTCGGCCCATATATTCTGCCCAATTAATTTGGCCCAATTAAATCTGAAGCCCAATTATTCGGCCCATCTATTCGATTAATTTGGCATCTAATCACCAATTAATTAATTCAAATAATCGCACGATTAATTCGGCCCAAATAAAGCCCAATTAATTCGGTCCAAATTAAACAGCTCAATTAATTCGGCCCAAATTAAACAGCCCAATTAATTCGGCCCAAATTAAAGCCTAATTTTCCAATTAAGCCCAACTAATTTTTTTTTAAAGCCCAATTTTATAATCTGTTCTAAACAGATTAATAAACATATAAAAAAAATTTATTTTAATTTTTTTTTATGCTATATCTGTACGAAACAGATAAAAATAAAAAAAAACTTTTTTTTTTATTTATTTATTAAATAGCAACATTTTCTCTCGCGCGCCCTAATCCCGCGCATGCTGCTTGTCGTCCGCAGCGGCCTTGTGCCTCATCGCCCGCCGGCGGTCGGCCTCCTCCGCCGTGACCGCGCCACGGCACCAATGCCGCCTACGCATGACACCGGTGCATGCCTACCGCGAGAACCGGCCGGCCGCGCCGCGGTCGGCCGCAACCCGTCGTCGTCGCCTCCTCGGCGATCGCCGACCTCCTCCGGCCCGTGTGGCCGCGCGCCTCAAAACCGCCTCGCGCGATGCTTGCCGCCGCCTCCGGTGCGCCTGTCGCGCGCAGCGCCATGCCACATCGCCGCCGGCGTCGGCGTCCGTCGTCGCTCTAATACCAATGTTGATCTGAATGTATACCTGTTCTTGGTTGAATTTACCCGGTTGAAGGATTTTGGACTTGCGTCGGAGGAAATGATCACAGCCGGAAGATTCCTCTCACTTCCACAAACCAAATCGTCTGGATGTTTCCTCTCCTTTTGCTTTTCTCCGGGAAACCTCGCCTTGGACGCACTCCTTCCCTTTTAAGGGAAGGAGACGCACGCACGGGCGTGCTCGAGGCGGTTCCACGAACTGCCTGTGCAGTTCGTGGAACTGCCACGAACTAACATATCCTATATAACATTAAACGCTGCTCCTAAAGGGTTTTCTCATTTTCTTTATCTTTATATGAAGCCATTTCAGGATTAGATAATAGATTGCTAATTAAAATTATGTAAAAAATCTACGTAACTAATGGTATATATGTATTAGATACTAAGTAGCCTGCTGTACATTGTATTTATTATATAGTTTCTTTTAACGATCAGTTCTCTATTTAATTAGTAAGTAGTACTTGTTTTCATCTGTATCTCATGTATGCCTCAGTATGGTAGGATTGTACTGCCAAACTTTGCCAAATTATGAGAAATGAACTAAATTTATTTTTGGATTTCAATATTGTAACTGTTTCTTAGCACGTTCGGCAATAAATTCTATCCAATGTGTAACTGTAGTTGTATTGCATTCAAGTTTTATGTATTATATTCGCCTCTCCTTTTCCTGTGATAAAGGATAATCCGGGATGCACAAAGCTTCCACCAAGTAGATCTATTTTATTCTATTTTATGAGAAGTTATTTTCAGAATTGAATCCATAAGCTTTAGATCAAGATAATAATTTTATCCTTGCATCAAGACGTCCTTTATATCCTTTGCCTTCTATCTGATTGGTATTTTGTTTTCTTGATAAAAGAATCTGTCTCGCAACAGAGAATATGGACCATATTACCTCATTGCAATATGAATTTGATTCCAGAATTATGCCATAACTCTATTCCATTCCCAAGGCTTCGATGTCCAGAAAAGATCCACAGATCATGGAAGGTGAGAGTGGGGCGGAGCCCACCCTCTGCCCTGCCCATTTTATAAAAAATAAAATAAAATAATTGTTTTATTATTTTTTTTTATTCCATCGAAAATTTCATCATTTTCTTATAATTTTAAAATATTAAATTAAAAATGATTAATTTTAAAAATAAAGTATCAAATTAGAATGATATATTTTATAAATATCATTATATTTATAAATTAATAAATATATTTCGATAAAGTCTTAAAATATACATTCAAATTTAAAGTATACACTCAAATGATCAAATTAAAGAGTTGAAAGATAAAGGAGACGAAAGTCATAAAGATTGAGGAGTTCGAGGATCCGAGAAGTTGGAGACTTAAGCGATCAAATTAAAGAGTTAAGTCATAGAAGAGATGAGAGCCCACTGAGTCAGGGGCCCAAGAGATCGGGAGTCTAATAGGTCGGGAACTTGAAAATTAAGATCTCAAGGAGTCGAAAGTTTGAGAGTCAAGAATCTGAGGAGACGGGAGTACAATAGATGTGGGACTATGAAATGTTAGAAGTCGATGTTGATATAATTCCATATCTTTAATATCTCTTGAATAATACTTATCTATGAGGGAGGGCTTCAATAAAGATGTGCGACAGTTGCGAATATGAAAATATGTCAAAACGGTATTTACAGAGGTGACCACGAGATAAGGGGTATGTGTAGACGTAATTACATAATAAAGGTGTGAAGTATGTAAGTTTAAGGTAGTCGAAATTGTGCAGTAATGACGGGGAGTCAAAGAAACTATAAAAGAGAAAGACAGATAAATAGAAAAGGGTAATTGCAATTTTACTAATTCAACCTACATTTTTTTCTTCTATTTTTTCTGCTCATGAATGACTTAAGCATCGGAAGGGCATTGCTAGAACATCGATACCCTCCGATCAGTATTATTTTGGATAGGATCTTAGTGCGGCCAAGTATAAATGTCATTGTTAGAGGGCTCGACACAAAGAGCTAACAGTTGATTGCATCAATATTAATCATAATTTGTTTAATTTTTTTATCCTAAATATATCTATAATATTGTCTCCTTTCTTCTCCATAGTAAACAAAGAATGCATTATTAAAAGGTTACCTAAATTTTTTATTTGTTGTTTAATAATTTTTTTTAACATCGATAAAGAGACAATGAGCACCTTCTGCTCAAGGAATGATTGATGAGACAACGAGCGATGGTCACTCATGAGACGGACATTGTCTCACTAGATGATAAGCAATCTAATTTTTTTTATTTTTTGTTCAATATAAAAAATGTCATTGTCGATAAAGAGATAATGCACGAGGGTTGATCATTCAAAATGTGATTAGCAAGTCAAAGAGCGACGGTCACTCGTGAGGCAGATACAGTCTTACTAGACAATGAATAATTGTTTTACATATGGTTGCTTTGCGAACAATTCAAAATAATTAGTAATTGTTGGTACAATTGGCCCAGGTCATGATTTACCAGACTCGAGTGGGACTCGAGTAATATTTTGATGTTTATCAATATGATTGATTATATGGGTTTGAACATATGTTGATCATATGACAAGTGGATATTTGGAACATCCAAGGTCATATGGGGGTATGTGTTTAAGGAGGAGATTGTTGGAACAATCAAACCTCAGGTCAAGATTGACTATACTCGAGTGAGACTCGAAGGGAAGTCCAAGTTTGGATACTTGGTAAAGAAAGTTCAAGCATAGTCTTGGCATAAAAAGTCGAGTTTGGATACTTGGCATGAAAAGTCCAAGCATGATCTTGGCATGAAAGTTTAAGTTTGGATACTTAACATGGAAGTCCAAGTTTGGATACTTGGTATGGAAAGTCCAAGTATGATTTTGACCACGTAAGTCCAAGTGTGTAGTCTTGGTGGGGAAAGTCCAAGAATTGAAGCTTGGCAATGAAAAAGTCCAAGGGTAAGATTTTGGCAACATAAAGTTCAAGCATATAGTCTTAGTGGCATAAATCCAAATGAACCTTGGCAAAGATATCCGAAGGCATGACATAGCCGATGGAATCACCTGAAGGCTAGCGCAAAGCGTGAACGAGTCGTGAAGGACTCAGACGGACTCTGATGGAGGCGTGAGGCTAATGGAGGTGACTAGAAAGTTTAGGTCTAGGGCAAGGGTGATCGATCAAGTACGAGGGAATCATACTTAGGTTAAACCTCATGGTTGAGGTTTATCAGTTGACTGAGACTTTGGGTCAGTCGACTGATCGAGTGTTCAACACTCGAGAGCCTAGTTTAACTCGAGCAGTCAACTGAGATTATGATCAATCGACTAGTCGAGGAGTAACTGAGGCTTGATTGCTGATTAAGTACTCTGGCAGTCGACCGGTGGCTTGCACATTGACTGCCAATGATGGGTAGTCGACTGATGGTAATGAACTCGGGCACAGAATGTTCGATAGTCGATTGGATAGTCGACTACCTACTCAGGTATAGTTGGGTAAAATCCAATGTGGATTAAGTCCGTTGTGAGACAACGACACTGTAGGCAATTGATTGAGGTCTTTTGGCAGTCAATTGCCAGATGGAAATGTAGGTCGTGCAGAGGCTTAAAAGGAACTCACGAAGGAGGATTTTAAAGGCGGTTCTTGGACAATTTGAGATGAAGTGCTAGTACATTCTAGGGTCTTCAAAGGCATCTCAAAGCATCCAACAAGTAAACAATCAAAACCTTAGTTTATAAAGTATTTTTTACTTCTTGTTTCATTTGCTTATTGTATTTGCTTGTTCTTGTTTCTTATTGTTGTAAGATCATATCGTAAGATGTTTCTCCACCTCCGATGTGATACCGAGAATGAGAAGTTTGATAGTGCTAATATGCATCACTAGAGCTCTCTATAGATCATCTCGTAGAGTAGGAACCCTAGTTCCGAACCATATAAATATGGTATTGTTCTTGTATTGTATTTGAGTTTATGCATTTTATTTTGTATATTCTGCTGCAGACTAATATTTTGTAGACAAGCACACACGATCGAATCAAATGACGAAATCAACAAGATGTTATTCACCCCTCTCTAGCACATACAAATTGATTCCAACAAATGATATCAGAGCAAGGATGCTCATCAAGGATTAACAATCGAGGTAACAAGCGCTAGAGGTCGAAGAGAAGATATGGTGCCAAATAATGGACTTGGACATGACATCTACACTCCACCGTCCTATGGACTCTACGGATTCGGAGGCTTCGACCAATGGAAGGCAAGAATTGAGAATTTCCTCATGATGAACATAAAAGATTGGTTCATCTTGGTGGGCAGGTTCAAACCTCCACAGGATCCGATGGGAGGATTCCTCAAGAGGAAGAGATGGACCGAGGAGCAATGTCAAGCTTTCGAGATAAATGAAAGGGTAATGAAAACTCTAATTAATGTAATTCCTCATGATTTGTTATGTAAGATAGAGAAATTCGAGGATGCAAAGGATTTATGGAGTAAGCTAGCAAAGCTTCATGAAAAGTCCTCATCAGCCCAAAAAGTAGATGAGGAGTCTAAGGAGGAAGAATCAAGTTCATCTTTACAAGAGAGTGAAGAATCGGAGGTTAAGAGTTGCTCAAGATTTGATGAAGAGAAGGTTTTGGAAGTCTCCACTTCTAGAATTGAGGGGGAGCATAGGTCTTCAACACCGGAGCAAGAACAAGAAGAAACATCTACCTCGGGACAAAATGATCAGGAATAAATTCAAGACTCTTCTCTAGGTAACTCAAATGCAATTTCTAAAAATAAAAATCATATAACTTACTTTGAGTGTAGGGAACAATGACACTACAAGAGTAAATGCCCAAAAAGAGTTAAGAATGCTCAATCGACACTAAAGGCAAAGAAGAAGGCCAAGGAAGTTGGTATCCCAATTCGGAAAAGTAAGGAGCACATAGTGTGCTTCAAGTGTCAACAAAGGAGTCATTATATAAGTCAATGTCCTAGGGGGAGGAACTCTAACAAGGATAAAGGGAAGAGCTTCACATATAGAGGAAGCTAAGTTAAAGCCCAAGGCATTATTTAATAATGCTCTTTCTTTATTTAAGGATAAAAAGTATACTAAGAATAATTTTAATGCACTTGCTATTGTTCATGATAAAAAGCAAGATAGTAGTAAGTCCAAAGATCATTTTAGAAATAAATATTTTTATTCAGGCGCACAATCTTATAATATTAGGCCTAAGGATAATTTTAGGTCAATCTCACCTAAGGATAACAAGAACCTAAGTATTAACCCTAAGAAGGGTAGACATATACCTAGAAAGAAAGAGAATTTCCAAAAGAAAAATGAAAATTTAAAATTTAGAAAATTAGAATTAGAGAATTAAGTCTTAAGGTCAAGGCTTGAGAAATTAGAAAAGACCCTTGTAAAAATGACAAATTCAAGTCATGAGTTTAATGATAAAAAAAATTAGGGTTTATGAGGCAAGCATTGCCTAAGGACAAAAAAGGTTTGGGTCACAAGCCTAAGTCCAAGATAGACATACCCACCTATCACAATATTCCATTTAATAATGGAACTACTCATAGGTCTAGAAAAGTCGAGGTTACTAGGGAAGTCATCCTTAAGGCTAATCTTGATAAAGTGTCTAGTGGCTAAAGTTTCAAAGAAACCTAGGATAGTCACTAGCAAGGTTACAAGGGAAGTTACCCCTAGAGTTATCCTTGAGAAGATCTAAATGACCAATGCTTCAAAGTTTAGGAGGGTCATTAGGAAGATAGCTAGGGAAGTTATCTCTAGTGAGTACTTACAAAACCCAAGGAGCTTTAATAGGTATTGAGTTCCTAGAACTATAATTTCATCACGCTAGATGGGTTTATAATGTGTCAACCTTAAATGGATGGACAGTTAATATAACCATAGTAAAGTTGACACTTTAGACAATTTTCAAGGTAATAGGGTACCTTAGAAATAAGATGAAAATTTTATATCCTAAAGAATTTTAGAATGTGCCAACAAAATTTAAGAAGTTTGAAAAATTAATCATAATTGACACAATTAGATTTAGAGTCAATGGTATGTCATTTTAAGTTTTTGACACACTTGAGAATTTGGTTAAATCCTAGTGAATGACAATTAGGCTTGAAACTTACGTATTCTTACACCTTTATATTTTATTTATCATGCTTTGTTTGTCATGTCATATTATGACATCATGCTTCACATAATTATTTAAATGTCATGAAAATATTTAAGTTAATATGTCATATTTGTATTTGGATTTATCTTTATGTTATGACATTATGATTATTGACAAATATTTTAAATTATATACATTTTATGTCATGATCATCTTTTATGCATTTAGGATAATTAAATGAAATTAAGGACAATGACATGATTTAAAGTCCCATGATAAGAGAATCAAATAGAGTTACCCAGATAAAATGTATGAACTCTTAGATTAAGAAGAACAAAAAACTCACATCTCATAAAAATATTAAATTAACATGTTTTTGTATTGATACACTCTAGACATATATGAGATGTTAAAAAAATGAGTTAAGTTCAAGGTGCATCAATGTTGTATTTAGATGAACTCAAATTCAAAATATAACATGGAGGAATTATGAGGAAAGTTAATGTACAAGTCATGTGTATATAGCTCATAGACTATGGTTAAAAATAAGGTTTGAAAAATATTTTAAAATCATTTTGAAAAACTTTAGTGAAGTCTATATTTTGATAGCAATCACCATTAAGAATGTTGATACAAAATTAGACAAAATATTGAAATTTTCAATAGTTTTGAACTCTGTATCAATACTTCAATTTAATGGGTATTTTATTATAATTTTTTTCACCCATTATATTTCATGTAAGTAATTTACGTATGAATTTCTAAGATTTTTCAAAATACGTATAATTACTTATGAATTTCTAAAACTCGATTTTTGAATTCTGATTTCTACATTTGCAGAAACCAATCGACTACCTCTTGGAGCATTCAACTGGTGGTGGTGCAATCGATTGATTTCTGTTTTAGTTGAATATCGTGTCTGATATTGACTGAACAAGATTTGTTTAGCTAGTTATCAGGACCCCTAGGTATCCTAACATCTCCTAACCCTATGATATACTTTGGAAGAGTGAAATAATCATTGAAAATGGTTAGGAATGTGAGTTAGGGTGGAGTATCGAATTGTAAGGGAGGTTAAAGTTCAAGTTTGAACTTTTATTCTTATTTTCGATGGTTTAGAATTCTTATAGACTTAGGAACTCTCCAAGGACATTATTGGAACACTGTTCAAGAGGGAATAAGCCTTTAGGGGGAGTTTTGTCCATCTTGGTATGATGGATAACTTTTGATTACAAAAGAGGAGAAGTGAGAGTTAGATAAACTTTCATTGTGGATTGTTTCTCATTTAGTGATATGAGTCTTATCACTATGAAGAGTGAATGCATCCTAGATGATTTTGGACCAAGGGGGGGGGGGGAATGTAAGATCTCTTTGGGAGATAAGACATTGAAAATCTTAGTAGACTTTTTGATGTATGCTAAAGGTGGAGAAGTAAAGTTTAAGTTAGGTAAACCTTCACTATGCTTTGACATTGAAAGAGTTAAGTTAGGTTATTGTTAGCCTAACTTAAACCTATTGTCAAACATCAAAAAGGGAGAGATTATTAGTGCAATCGGCCCAAGTCACGATTAACCAGATTCGAGTGAGACTCGAGTAGTGTTTTGATATTTGCCAATACTGTGAGTTTGACCATATGTTGACCATATGACAAGTGGATATTTGAGACAACCAAGATTATATGGGAGTATGTTTAAGGGGGAGATTGTTGGAGCAATCAAATCTCATGTCAAAGTTGACCAGACTCTAGTGAAACCCAAGGAGAAGTACAAGTTTAAATATTTAGCATGGAAAGTCCAAGCATGGTTTTGACATGGAAGTCCAAGTTTAGATATTTGACATAGAAAGTTCAAGTATGGTCTTAGCATGGAAGTCTAAGTTTGGATATTTGACATAAAAATCTAAGTTTGGATACTTAGCATTGAAAGTCTAAGAATGATCTTGGCTACGTAAGTCCAAGTGTATAGTCTTTGTGGTGAAAGTCCAAGCATTGAGATTTTGCAATGGGAAAGTCCAAGGGTTAAGTTTTGGCAACGCAAAGTCCAAGCATGTAGTTTTGACGACATAAGTCTAAATGAACCTTGGCAAAGGTACCTGAAGGCATGACGTAGCCGATGGAAGCACCTGAAGACTAGCGCGAAGGGTGAATGAGTCATGGAGAACTCAGACGACCCCTGATGGAGGTGTGAAGCTGATGAAGGTGGCTAGAAAGCTTAGATCTAAGCCAAAAGTGGTTGATCAAGTATGAGGGGATCATACTTGGGTTAAATCTTATGGTTGAAGTTTATCAGTCGATTAGGACTTTAGGTCAGTCAACTGGTCGAGTGTTCAACACTCGAGAGCCTAATTTGATTCGAGCAGTCGATTGAGATTATGACTAGTCGATTAGTTGAGGAGTCGACTAAGGCTCGACTGCCGACTAAATGCTTTGACAGTCGACTGGTGGCTTGCACCAGTCGACTGGTTCACTATAGTCGACTACCAATGATGGGCAGTTGACTGATGGTAATGAACTCAGACACAGAATGTCTGATAATCGATTGCTAATAATGGCAGTTGACTACTCAGGTATATATTGAGCAGAATCCAACGTGGATTAAGTTTGTTATGAGACAACGACACTATGGACAATTAACTAGGGTCTTTTAACAGTCGACTGTCAGGCAAAAATTCAGGTCGTACGGAGGTTTAAAAGGAGCTCACGAAGGAGGATTTCAAAGGCAGTTCTTGGACGATTTGAGACGAAATACTAGTGAATTTCAGGGTCTTCAAGACAACCAACAAATAAATAATCAAAAATCCTAGTTTGTAAAGTATTTTGTACTTCAATTCTTGTTTTAATTATTCATTGTATTTGCTTGTTCTTGTTTCTTGTTATAAGATCCTATTGTAAGAAGTTTCTCCATCTCCAGTGTGATATCGAGAAGGAGAAGTTTGATAGTGATGGTATGCATCACTAGAGTTCTCTTTAGTTCGTCCCATGGAGTAGGAATTCTAGTTCCGAACCATATAAATATGATATTATGTTTGTGTTATATTTGGTTTTGTGTATTTTATTTTATATATTCCGATGCGTACTAATATCTTATAGATAAGCATGTGATCGAATCAAACGATAAAATCGGCGAAATGCTATTCACCCTTAAAAGGAGCACACGAAGGAGGATTTCAAAGGCGGTTCTTGGACAATTTGAGGCAAAGTGCTAGTACATTTCAGGGTCTTCGAAGGTATTCCAAATGAACCAACAAACAAGTAATCAAAAACCCTAATTGGTAAAGTATTTTATACTTCTTGTTTCAATTACTTATTGTATTTGCTTGTTCTTATTTCTTGTTAAAAGATCTCATTGTAAGAGAGTTCTCTATCTCCGGTGTCATATCGAGAAGGAGAAGTTTGATAGTGCTAGTATACATCACTAGAGTTCTCTTTAGTTCATCCCATGGAATAGGAATTTTAGTTCCGAACCATATAAATATGGTATTATGTTTGTGTTGTATTTAGTTTTGTGTATTTTATTTTATATATTCCGATGCGCACTAATATCTTGTAGATAAATATGTGATCGAATCAAACGACGAAATCCATGAGACGCTATTCACCTCTCAAGCGCATACAAATCGATCGCAACAGTAATCAATTCTAGATAATTTTAAATCCCGACTAAATCAGACATCAGAAACTCTCAATTGTAGGAGCTACAGCTGCTCTCATGAACATGGGACTGGAGAAAAGTTCCTTGTCTGAATCTCCAAAATAATCCACACTGCTAATCCAAAAAGCTTATGATTATTGGTGGTCGAGCAACTGCCCTTCGCCTCTCAATTATAAGGCTACGAGGACGTTGCTATATATAGTTGATGTTCTGGTGCTTTTGGACCTGAATTTGTAGCTCGTTCTGGCGAGCAACAATCCACATTCTTTGATGGATTGGTCAAGAGCAGTGTAGTATACACAACCACAACGATGTTATATTTTATTTTTAGCTTGGAACTACACTACTAAAAAACACAATGGAATCTTAATCCGGCTCAATATAAACTGGTGACCGATCTCTTACAAAACAGTGCGTTGACTTGTTCACGTGAAAAGCTCCAACTTCAATGGCCAAGTCAACCACCAGTGTCCGGCTGACTGCGCTGACGAATGGATGATTATAGATCCGAAGGCTTAACAGTGGACTTAATTTAGTAATTTAGTTCATGACAGATACATTGACCGAGAGAGGAAAATCGAGCAAGTCATTCAACCTAAGGGAGTAGGTGGATTGAGTTTTAAAATATCTTTTAATATTTATTTTTTTTAAAAAAAAAAATCCGTTTAACTTTTATTAACGTTAATCTGTCTTTTAAATTTTTTATTTTACTATTGAAAAATGTTTTCCTTTAGTAATAAATAAGTTATTTAAATACTAATTTATAAGAGCAAAATAGATATTAATAAAGTTGTTAAGAAATATTTTAACATTAAATAAAATTTTAGGAGATATTTTAAAATTTATTAATATTAAAATAAAAAAAATTTGATGATGCTCGCATTCCCACTTTCTTCCGTTGACGTTCATATTAATTTGAGGTCAAGTTCTGTCACATTTATATGGATTATTTGGTGGGTCGAGAAAATAAACTGTTCATAGCATTGTGACGTTGTTATTTTTATCTGTCATACAATCAATTTAAATTGAAATTTGAACGAATATCCAATAAAATTTGACAACGACCGATAAAACATAAGTTAATAATCGATGATCAACCGAGAAAGAGATTATTTTTACCAATTGAAAAAAGAAAATACTTCTGCACATCTCCATCTCCTCTCTCTTCGTCATATCCTTTTAAAATTAATTATTCGTATATATAAAAAATTATTTTGTTTGTGTAATTTATTTATTTTTTATGATGGCTATTAATTGATTGATAGGAATATTTAGAGTGAACTAATTATCTTTTTACTACTAATTTTGTTATCTTCCATGGATTTTTGCTCCATATTAATAATATCTTCACAATTCATATTTCTAACAATATAAATTATAACTCTGCTATACATGTTACTTAAGCATTTTTTTTTTCAAATTATTACATCAACTTCATAAATGATAGAATTTATTAATCGAATATTTTTCTTTTGGTAGAGAACAAGAAAAAAGAAAACAATATAGTCGAGAATAGATACTATAAAATAATAAAAAATGGCATATAAAATTGAAACAAAAACTCTAAAAATATTTTTTCCCTCTAAAGAATTCATATATAATTTTATTAGCCAAATAGAAAAGATAATTATTCATTTAAGTAAAATAAATAAATATATATTATTAATTTTTGAACTCTCAGAACAATTTATTAATGACGTATGTTTTAAAATCACTCAGAATAATATATTAAATTATGAAATTTACTATTTCGCATACTCAATTTTTATATTTACATAAATATTAGTCATTTTCAATTATATGTCTCCTTTTATCATCAATTGATTAGTATCTAACAGTTGAATTTATTAATTGATTTTTAAAGTAACTTTGTTCGATTTATGATTAATATATAATAATTAAGTTCACTAATTGATTCTTCGACTATCCAATTCATTAATGGATTATTAAATATTTTATCAATTTCAAAATCTCACATCACTCTAAGTTGTACAATTATATAAAAAGATTGAAATTGTCAATCTATACTCATTAGTTTGTCTTATGACAATTGTGAAAGAGATAAATCACGAAAAGTCATATGGGTATTGACGTAGTGGTCAAGATACGTAAAGATCATCTGAATTAAAAAAAAATTTATACCTCCTTTGGAATCGATATATGTCATTTCTACGAGTACCACTGTATCTTAGTCATTATGTCATCCCATAATAATTAAGTTATGCAATTTATATCTAAGGGCATCTCCAACCCATACACCAAAACACCAAATTTGAGATTAAAACTTCACCAAATCCCTCCAACCCATACACCATTTTTTCACACCAAAAATGGTGCATGAATAGTGCCACACATTCTTATCACCATATTTGGTGTTGAATTTTTTTTATTATATTATATAATTAATGAAATTAAATATAATATATATTATTAAATATCATAAATAAAAATTGATTTGTAATTATTTTTTATCCTCGTTATTTATAGTAATATTAATTATTTATTATAAATTTAAATTAAATTTTAATTTATTTAAAAAAATATTTTTAATTTATTTAATATATTTTAATTATAATTATATTTATAAATTATACCATTAATTTCATAAAAAAAAATTAAATATTAAACATTTTGACATTCATAAATGTAAATTACATCACCTACAAATACAAACATAAATAACACTAAATTAAAATATTACTAATAAAAACTTAAAAATATGAATAACATTAAACCTGACAAATAACTATAAATACAAACTATACTAATAAAGCACACAAATTTAAAATTACTTCAATAATATTATAATACTAATATTCAGGAAAATCACTCCCCATTCCACTAAAACAAAGAAGCTCATTGCCTTTCGAAATGTATTAATTGAGCATTTATGGGAATAATATAGTAATTCTGAAAGTTAAAGTCCCATAATATTGTATTTTCAATTAAATATTATTGTTTATTTTCAATAAAAATTAGTAAAATATTTTATTCTAATTGTGTGTGATTTTATAATATTTTTAATATATATTTATACTTGAACAATTATGTAATAAAAAATAAAAATGAAAAATTATAATTTTTTTATATATATTAGTTGGAGGCAAAATTTAAAAAAAAATATATCTTAAATATTAATGAAGTATTAATTTTAAATATAATAATTATCATATAAAAATATTAATAACTTAAAATGTATATTGATAATTATATTACAAATAAGGAAAATAGAATATTCTAATGAATATTCCTTTTTATTATGATATGGTGTGAGTGGGTTGGAGTTGAAATAGTGTTTGGTGTTAAAATTATATTATTTTGGTGTCAAAACTACACCAAATTTGATGTTTGTGGTTGGAGATGGTCTTAGGGATGTTTGCACTTAGAATTAGTAAAGAATATAATAAATTTGATTTAAAGTATATATTTACGAAGTGTCTAACAACATATCTTCGGATGTGAATTTTATGACCTATATTAATTCTAAGACTCTTTACTAAATTTGTTCTAAATTATTTCAAGATTATGAAAATTAAAAAATTCACAATATAGAACATGAAATGTGCATGTCGACATGATTATATGGGATTATTAGGAGTGTTTTAGTGTTAGAATTTGAAAATCTTGTAGGGGATCGATACGGTCGGCTAGAGGGGGGTGAATAGCCCTCGTACGATGGATATCGTAATTCGTTCGTTCTTCTTGCGTTGCTTGTCTACGATTGTCGTTAGCGCAGCGGAATAACAATAATAATGAAACTAACAACAATACACAATCACACAACACAAGATATACGTGGTTCGGAACCGAATGGTTCCTACTCCATGGGCGAGCTCACTGAGCTCTAGTTATGCATACCTGCACTAACTAAAACACTCCGTCACGACAACACGTCGGAGGTGGAGAAACCTCTCACAAGCAATTACAATGTAATATAGAAATACAAGCAAATACACAAATACAATACAAAAGAAAACTTTCACCGATTACTTTGATCGCTTTGCTTGTTGCTTGCTTTGATTGGCTCTTGAAGGACTGGAATGCAGCAGCAATTCCCCTCCAATAGCTCCACAAAAATCTTGGCAAAAACCTCCATCTCGAGCTCCTTTTATAACTCATCGAGTCGCGTGCCTAACAATGATCGCCTGTAGTCGTTGTCTCACAACGGCCAGATCCACGTTGGACAAGTTCCAACGGATCACCTACCAGTCGACTGATGATGCCCATCAGTCGACTGGTGACCCAGTAGTCGACTGCCCAGTCGGCTACGGAGCGTTCTGTGCTCGCGACACTCCCATGATCATTGCCATCCCTCGACGGTCGATCAGCTCGACTTTAGTCGATCACGATCCATGGCGATCGGCGCCAACAAAACCCTAGCCTTACACCAGTCGAACTCTAGTCGATTTGGATCAGTCGAACCGGCACCTATGTCAGTCGACTGATGTCGGGCAAAACCTCAAACACCAAGTTGTTTGAGCATCCGACACTCAGTCTTAGCCACTTGGCCAAGTCCACCTTATCCCTCATGGAGTTCCCCACCAAAGCTCTCTTCCCTCGGCCTACGTCCCTCGGATGCGCCAAGCGCACGACTTCACAACGCCATCCTTCGCGTCTCATGCCCTAGAAGTATGCTTCCCTTTGGGCTCACTCCATTCGCTCCCCGTCCGACGGTCCCTCGGATGCACCAAGCGCACGACTTCGCAATGTCATCCTTCACCGACTCAAGGACCCCGAGCCTAGTGAACTTACCAAGTCCTCAAGACTTCCCAAATGCATCAAGCGCACGGCTTCGCAATGCATTTCTCACCAAGCACCAAGCGCACGGCTTCGCAATGCTTTGGACTTTCCCATGCTAAGGCTTCCCCCTTGGACTTCCACATCAAGCTCCATGCTTGGATTTTCCATGTCAACCCATGTTGGACTTTCCCATGACAATCCCATGTCATGAGTTTTGTCTATCATCAAAATACCATCAAGGTACTGTTGGGCCGATTGCACCAACAATCTCCCCCTTTTTGATGATTGACAAAACTACCATCTCAAGTCTACCAATTCTCCCATATTGGCAATTCTCATATCCCAATGAGAATTCCAACGAACCCTAATTGGTAACTTGGTAACTTCTTCCCCTTTTTAACATTACATCAAAAAGGTCCTCCCGAGGGGTATGAATGTCTCATATCCCAATGAAATCTTACAATCTCTCCCTTGTCCCATATCACTTAAGAGAGCAACCGAATTTTCCTCCCATGAGGAAATACACATCCATCTTCCCATGATGGATACCTCCCCCTAGAGGCTTGCTCCCCCTTGACCATTGCACCAACAATGTCCTTGGAGAGTCCCTAAGCCAATAGGAACATTAACCAACTCAAAATTAAGGCAAAGTTCAACAATGAACTCACATCCACCTTAAAATTGATACTCACCCTCAACCCAACTCCTAATCCATATCCAATGGATTTCCACCCTCTCTAATGCTCTCCCAAGCATATCCTAGGGTTAGGAGTGGTTAGGGGACCTTAACCTAGCTGAACATGGGCCTAACCAACAAGATTTACCCGAAATCAGCTTGGCGATCATTGAAATCAAATCAGATCGGTTGCCACCATCGATCGACTTCGATCCAAGTAAATATACGTAATTTTAAAAATCTTGAAAATGCATAAGTATAATACTTATCCTAAACACTATGGGTGAAAAATATTAGAAAATTATTTTATCCACTAAATTAGGAGATTGATACAAAGTTCAAAAGTTTAGAAAAGCTTCAATAAAGAGCCCTCTTTGTATCATCCCATTCAATGGTGATAGCTATCAAAAGATAGGCTTCACCAAGGTTTTTCAAAATGTTTTCAAAAAGTTTTCAAAACCTTTAATTTCTTTTCCTTAAACATCTCACTTATATCTAGATGTGTAAAAAACACATTCAAGACAATTAATCTAGTGAGATGTGAGTTTTTGTTCTTTAAAATGGTCTCATGCATATTTCTAGGCAATATTATTTGATTCCCATCAAATCATGCCATAGTCCTTAACTTCATTTTAATTCATGCATGATATGATTATGGCATAGATATGATATAGATAAAAATATATGCCAATATCATGATGTCATGGCATGTGAATGAACCTTAAGCATACATGACATCTAAACATAAATCTAAACATGATCATGACATTTTATAGATAAAAATGAAAATAATGTCATGACATGGCAAGACAAATAAAGCATGGCAAGTAAAATATACTAAGGTATAGAATACCTAAGTGTTAAAAATTAAGTTGCCATTTCTAGGAATTAAATTCATTTTGCCTTAATGCCATTCATTTCCCTAGTGTGCCAAAAACCCAAAATGGCACACCAATACCTCTAAGACCTAATTGTGCCAATTTAAATCATTTTTAACTTCTCAAACCATATTGGCACACCCTAATGTGTCAACTCACAATGGCTAAGTTAACCACCCATCCACTTAGGGTTGACACACCCTAACCCACTTAGCGTGAATCAATCACGCTCTTAGGAACCCAATATCTATTGGAGCTCCTTGGGTTAACAAGGTATTCCCTAGGGATAACTTCCCTAGATACCTTCCTAATGACCCTTTTAGGCTTTGAAATCATAGTCTTTTGGGTCTTTCCTAAGTCAACTCTAGAGGTGACTCCTCCATTGACCTTCTTAGTGGCTACATTTGATTTCTTTGAGGTGTTAGCCACTAAACACATACCATGGCTATACTTAGGGATGACTTCCCTATTAGCCTTGGTTTTCCTAGACCTAGATGTGGCTCAATAATAAAATGGAACATTGTGGTAGGACATAGGTTTGTGACCAAAACCCTTCTTGCCTTTAGATCTTTCTTGTTTCCTAGGTCTTGACTTTTGTGCATTGGACCCCTTAACCGAGTTTGATATTATTGCTAGGGTCTTCTCCAATTTTTCTAGCCTTGACCTCAAGGCTTGGTTCTCTAGCTCTAATTTCCTTAATTTTGAATTTTCATTAGGTTTAGGGGAAATGTTCTTCTTCTTAGGCATATGCCTAGATTTCTTGGGATTAATACCCAAATTTTCTTCTACTCTTCTAATTGACTCCCTAGGCAAGATATTTCTAGAATTATGAGTCCTAGGTTTGTCTTTAGTCATATGAACATGCTTGGCACCTAGACAATACACCTTATTGTTTCTCTTAGCATGCTTTTCATTGATAATAGCAAGAGAGCTAAAATAATTCTTAGCATGCTTTTTAACTCTAGGAATTAAAGGTGCATTAACTAAATGTACCTTAGGGTTAGCTTTAGGAGCTCCCCCTACATGAGTTGCACCTTCTTGCCCTTTCTTCCTCCCCCTAGGGCATTGGCTTCGGTAGTGTCCCTTTTGATTGCATTTGAAGCACACAATGTGCTCTTTGCTCTTGATTTTGGGAACACCGGCATCGTTTGACTTTGGGTTGACTTTTGGTGTCGATGCCTTCTTCTTAGCCAATTTAGGGCATTTGCTCTTGTAATGCCCTTTCTCCCTACACTCAAAACATATTATGTGATTTTTATTTAAAATAATAACGCTTGAGTTACCTAGGGAGGTGGTGGAGGCCTCTTCATGATCTTCACTTCTCCCGGATGTGGATGCTTCTTGTTCTTGCTCCGGGATGGAAGATTGTCTTTCCTCCCCCTCAATGCTAGAGGTGGAGGTCTCCACCAAATCATCAACATCTTCAAATGTTGTGGGTTCTTCTTCGGCATTCTCCTCTTCTTGTGCCGATTGGGAATTTTCTTGGAATTTCATTACCTTATTCCATAATTCCCTTGCATCCCTATAATCACCCAATCTAGACCAAATAGTGTTAGGTAACAAATCACTAATCAACTTGATTACCTTGAGATTTGTCTTGAAGTCTTTGATTTGGTCTTGGGTCCATTTTGACTTCTCAATTGGCTTGTTGTGTTTGTCCCTAGGCATCTCAAAACCGTTTTCTATAATAATCATAAAATCAAAATCGGTTTCGAGATATACCTCCATCCGTTTCCTCCACCAAGAAAAATCTCCATCGAATTTTGGTGGATGGATGAAGCCGGCCATCTTGTAGTGCTCTCGCGGCGGTTAGTCCTTGAAGAGCGACCTCGGCTCGATACCACTTGTAGGGGATCGATGCGGCTAGAGGGGTGAATAGCCCTCGTCACGATGGATGTAAGTAATTAGTTCGTTCTTCTTGCGTTGCTTGTCTACGATTGTCGTTAGCGGCGGAATAACAATAATAATGAAACTAACAACAATACACAATCACACAACACAAGATATCGTGGTTGGGCCGAATGGTTCCTACTCCTGAGCGAGCTCACCGAGCTCTAGTTATCATACGACACTAACTATAACACTCCTTCTCGACAACACGTCGGAGGTGGAGAAACCTCTCACAAGCAATTACAATGTAATATAGAAATACAAGCAAATACACAAATACAATACAAAGAAAACTTTCCTCGATTGCTTTGATCGCTTTGCTTGTTGCTTGCTTTGATTGGCTCTTGAAGGACCGGAATGCAGCAGAATTCCCCTCCAATAGCTCCACAAAACCTTGGCAAAACCTCTATCTCGAGCTCCTTTTATAACTGCATCGAAATGTTTTCGCGCTTAGCATCGCTAAAAGGCCCCCGATCGATGTAGCCGTTGTCTCACAACGGTCATATCCACGTTGGACAAGTTCCAACGAATCACCTACCAGTCGACTGATGATGCCCATCACGATCAGTGACCCAAGAGGTCGATCGGCCTGGGCCGGCTACGGAGCGCTTCGCGGCATCGCGACACTTCCATCACGATCATCCCTTCGACTTGGATCGATCGAACCAAACACCTATGCGGATCGGGATGTCGGGCAAAACCTCAAACACCAAGTTGTTTGAGCATCCGACACTTAGCCACTGACCAAGTCCACCTTATCCTCATGGAGTTCCCCACCAAAGCTCTCTTCCTCGGCCTCGTCCCTCGGATGCGCCCGGCGCCGCGGCCATACGCCATCCTTCGCGTCTCATGCCCTAGAAGTATGCTTCCCTTTGGGCTCACTCCATTCGCTCCCGTCCGGCGGTCCCTCGGATGCACCAAGCGCCGCGGCCCATGATGCCATCCTTCACCGACTCAAGGACCCCGAGCCTAGTGAACTTACCAAGTCCTCAAGACTTCCCAAATGCACTAAGCGTACGGCTTCGCAATGCATTTCTCACCAAGCACCAAGCGCACGACTTCGCAATGCTTTGGACTTTCCCATGCCAAGCATCAAGTGCACGGCTTCGCAATGCTTTGGACTTTCCCATGCCAAGGCTTCCCCCTTGGACTTCCACACCAAGCTCCATGCTTGGATTTTCCATGTCAATCCATGTTGGACTTTCCCATGACAATCCCATGTCATGAGTTTTGTCTATCATCAAAATACCATCAAGTCTTCTTTGGATAATGCGCATAAATCTGAATATACGTACTAAATCAAAAGAATCTTAAAATTTTTTTGATGGGGTTGGTGAATAGATATGATAAATCTAGGTCTTATTATTTTAAAATTATAAAAAATTTATAAATATTTTAAATCAAATTTATTGTATTCCTTATCTCATACCTCAGTGTAAATATGCTTTTAAATATAGATTATATATAACTTAGACGGAGAATAGTAGAATTTTAAAATTAACAAAATATTTAATTAATAATCGACTATATATGAATTTGGACAATCACATAACTATAAATTGAGCATATTAAATTTATTAACATAAATTTAAAAATTGATTGATATATATATATATATATATATTAGTCGATTGATGATAAAAATATATATAATTAAAAATGATTATATATTTTAATAAATATAAAAAAGAGATATACAAAATGATAAATCTCAAGAATTTATGGGTGGGAGTAGAGGTTCCATAATTTATTGTATGGTGTAATTTATAAAATGTACAAATGTATCAACATAAAATAAAAATAGATGCCCCTAGACTATGATGCAGTGGTAGAACATCAATGGTGTAAAATTAAAGTATTAAGGGTTGATTTTTAATTTTGACGTATTTATAAGAATTTTTTTTTCAAATGGGATGATAATTTGTGGATGATGTATCATTGGATTACCCGCTACGAGTGCTTTCCGATTTACCCAGATAGTCGATACAGATTTTCTATGAGATCGAATCGTCCACCCTCAGAATTAGTCAAATCAGATACTTAGAGAATTGATGTCAACTAAAAATAAAACAAAAACAGAAAGGTTAATCTACTAAAATAAACTAGAGTTAGATACGGATTTATAAATAAATAAAAAACAGTCTCCGAAGTACACATATCTTTCTAATATTTCCAAGTAATATTACTGTAACAAATCAAAATATGGTTGGTGTGATATGAAACCTATTACTCGTTTGTAGAATTATTTCCTCTCAGGTCAGTGTCTTTGAACTTCAAATCTCGTCTCCGATGCTTGGCCACATTTAGACGAATTTTATCTCCTTTTTTTTTCACAATTATAATCAGCAAGCAGACTTTGAACCAGTCAAGAGAAGCTGATTCAAAGAACATTAAAAGTCTTAATCAGCTCCTCTTGACTGTTTTTCACAATTATAATCAGCAAGCAGACTCCGATGTTTGACCACATTAAGACTTTTTTTCACAATTATAATCATCGAGTGAATTCTTCGAAGTTTCAAAGAACATATATCATTGTCTCCGAGCCTAAGGAGGAATTGTGAAGGGTTGTTTGGGTGATCTTCCGATGGGGAACCAGTGTGGGCGTTCTTCTAAGACTGCAAACGCCTCTTCTCCTCAAGGTTCAAGTAAGATTTTTTTTCCCCTCTGATCTTCCATGAATGTTTCTGCTCTTTGCCTCTTTGATTTCTGGTTTTGTACCCTTTTTATTTCTTTTTTGAATGAAAACCACAGCAATTTGAAAAAAAAGAAAAGGAAGGGATTTTCCTTAGCTTTTCCCCCTTGTTGCTGAGTGATGCGAGATATGACCTCTCCCCATGTATAATCTTGTGGTCGAATTACGTTCATTTTCTCATTTATTTTACTTATGTGGAAATCTACCTCTCCAGATATTTTGTGTGAGAAAAATTACTCAAATAGGGCTTTGGATAATACCTTTGTCCTCTCAGGCACCCGAAACAACTAAAGCTTGTAAGATGATGAACTTTCTTACTCTAGAGAAGATGTTTGACCTAATAGTAAGCAGATTGACAGGGCAGTCTTTTCCTAAATCTTGATTTTTAGGCATGAAGACGGACACCACAATGAACAGATGACTAAATCTTGGTTTTTGAATTACTATAGAACAGTTGCTATGCTTGTTTTGGGCTTTATTAGCCGGTTTAAGCATTCTATTTTCAATGATTAAGTACGAAAAATTCTGGTACCTCTTGTTGATTAATCAGTTAAATCCAATCTCACCCATTTAATCAAACTACCATCTAGTTCCTGATGGTGAATTACTTCAGTGTTGTACACTGCCATGCATCGCGGATTTGTTTTCCCCTGAAATGCAACTTATTTGCTAATTCATTCATATTTGGAGTGCGAACTATGCTTGTATTTAATTTGCAGAGAATCCACTGTCCATGGTTAGTGATTCCAGTCTAAAGAAATCATCTAAGAGAACTTCGACTGGATCAGACAATTCTGTTGCACAGCTCAAAAGTGAGGCATCGACCAATGCTGATAGTGATACTTTTAGCGAAAACGAGGGATCAAAAGCGGTCGATCTGAAGTCCTTCAGCTTGACTGACCTCAAGAATGCTACTAAAAATTTCAGCTCCACTTCATATCTAGGTGAAGGAGGATTCGGTTGTGTCTTCAAAGGGTGGATCGACGAGCATACTTGTGCTCCTACTAAAGCAGGAAGTGGAATTGTTGTTGCCGTCAAGAAACTCAAACGAGAAAGCTATCAAGGATACAAAGAATGGCTCGTATGCAACTGATATCTCGCAGACATTTGATGTTCTTATGCACCTTTTGGGTTTCCCAAAAGAGTCACCTTCATTTTGATGCATGCAGGCAGAAGTGACCTATTTGAGCCAGCTTCACCACGAAAATCTTGTCAAACTTATAGGCTACTGCTCGGAGGCTGATAGCAAGCTTCTTGTTTACGAGTACATGCAGAAAGGCAGCTTGGAGAACCATTTATTCAAAAGTATGTTCCTCTGACATTAGCTCTAACACTTCCACAGGTTAATTATACTCGACATTGAGGATTCAATTGGATATTTCTTTTCGTCTCTGATGATTTGTGAATGATTGCAAATCGGTTCGTGCACTTTAGGAGGGGTGCTACCTATTCCTTGGCCAACGAGGGTGAGCATTGCCATTGATGTTGCTCGAGGATTATCCTTCTTGCATGGATTAGAAACCCAAATCATATTCCGTGATTTAAAGGCCTCCAATATTCTCCTTGATTCGGTAGTCTCTACATTGACCTGCACTGATTCAATATCCTGTTTAGCAAACTAATTGTATCTTACTAGCAAATACTATGCAGGATTTCAATGCTAAACTATCAGACTTTGGCTTAGCAAGGAATGGACCCACTGGAGACAAGAGCCATGTCTCAACTCGGGTGGTCGGAACTCGCGGATATGCTGCTCCAGAATACATTGCGACTGGTAAGCCCTGCTCGAACACAAATAATTAACTATACTGCTTGAACTTGTTAAAGGGCATTGCTTGTTTAATTTGTTACTGAAGTAAAAAAGTTCTCCGCAAAGATAAATTGTTATGCCTCTGCTGACATCTGTCTTAATTAGAATGGCAATACTCAGAAAACAAGATCAAAATGTTTTTTATACAAATTTCAATACTATATAGTTGAGGTCAAAATCTTCTGTCCTTGCTCTCCGTCTCATATGGGAGGGCTGCTGCATGGTATCCAAGGCATGCAGCAGCCAATGACCTAGTACGTCTTCTTGATAACCTTAAAAATAATGTTTTCTTTCATAGGGTTTCTCCTCATTTTGAATACTAGTGTATATGTCAGGTCACTTGAGCTTGAAGAGTGATATATACACGTTTGGAGTTCTATTGCTGGAGCTCCTATCAGGAAGGCGAGCAGTGGAAGAAGACAGTGGGGATTCAGAGCAAACTCTTGTGGAATGGGCGAAGCCATTCCTGAGGAATAAAGGAAGAATGTTGAGGATCATGGACATAAGATTGGGGGGTCGCTACTCTAAGAAGGAAGCCCAGGTTATTTCTTTTCTTGCCTTGCAATGCTTACATCTAGATCCCAAGAGAAGGCCCAACATGACGGATATTCTTCCCATCCTAGAAAAACTTCGCGAAGGTAAAGACAACACTACTTCTCAGGCGAGGGCCTAGTCATGTTTAGCAGGGAACAGATGAATTGCAGCGGTCAAGAACCCATCTGGATGTCTTGATATTTAGTTTTGGATTGTCTCTAAAATTCTAGTACGAGGTTGAGAGATGTATTGTTAAATAGGATCTGTTGTGTGCATTATCCTCTGAACTATAAAGGTCTGTAGGTTCCAACTTCCAACTAAATTTAACTGAAGAAACTCTTCCATAAGGAGACCAAGTTTGTTCTTGATAATCCAGAAGCAACGAACGTGAAGTCTACGATTAAAGAGACAGGTTTGATAAGAGAATTAGAAATAGGACATTAATCTAGAAGCTTTATTTTATTTTTTCCATTCCAAAAAGCACACTAGAATTTATAAACTCACAGAAGGTTCACTTTCTCTTACCTCTTTATTATTTATTCCCACAAATATCCTTATCCAACAATATTGAATTAACTACGAGTTATAAAATAAAATTAAATATGTATAAAATTTAAATCTAATTTTCAAATATTTTAGCCTATCAAATATTAGCTATTTTATTTGCCAATCATACGCCATGCGGTTCTAAAAGCTTGCCCTTGGATGAATTTTTCTTTCCGACCAAATTAAAGTTAAGGTCTCTCCCCCCTCTCTCCTTTCTGTCCTTGTCTATCGTGCGATGCATTGGTCACGGGTACGTATTAAGCGTGAAATTTGCACTCCATTATTGCACTTAAATTTGCACTTTCATTTACAGGTTAATTTTTAAATAATCTTGTGATAAATTTAAGACGGAAATTCTATAAGATAAATTAAAAAAAAAAAAAAAAAAAAAAAGGAAACAGATAAATATTTTGATAGATTGACCAAAATATTATACATCGAAGAGTGAAGATTATTGCAGCATCAGTGCCCACACCCCATTCCTTCTCACAGTACATAAAAGCAATGCTCCGCTGCCAAAAGTGACGCTTCTTTTCAGTGTATTTTTTGGGGGGAAACAAAGGCTAATGAGTTATGCCGATTCGGACAGATTGGTTTGGTTTTTTTTTATTGCATAGTTTCTCATTCAAAAGTTCTGTGGAAACTATGTCCAATCCCACAAACCTTCCATGCGAGTATGCAACTACAATTGGAGAACTAGAAGCGAAGCCTCTTCCTGCAAGTAGTTGACGACAGCTTACAGCACAAGCCGAGGAGTTCCACCGCGAGCTCCTCCACCAACTCCCCCAGTAAGTGAGCCTCCAAACATGCCCTCACCCGGCCCAACTCCCACCTCTCTTTCTCCGCCCCCTCCTCCCACACTTCCTCCACGCTCTCCGCCATCGCCCGGCTCGCACACCTCCTCCCCGCTCGCCACCACGACCGCCGACCGCCGAAGTCCTCCGCCATGGCCTGACCGCTCGGCATCGGCTCCATTATGTTCAAGCGTCGTGTGGCTTCGTGCGCCTTCTTATTGTGATTATGGACGTCTTCTGTACTAGCGATCGCATTAATTAATATGTAATTTTTGTAGCTGATTAGCCTCGACCCTGCAATCGAGTTGGAGACTTACCCGTGTGAAAAACGGCCATGCGGGATGGCTTCACGATCCGCGATTCGTTAGCCGGGCTTCCTTCGTTATCTGCATTAAGATTCGTGAAAAGTTCGAGTGAGTACCGGTTTTGCAACGGCAACAACTTCATCGTCGCGGAACCGCTACCTACCATCTTGGGAACGTTGCGACCGTAACCGGGACCGATACCGAGGCGACGATATCGCGTCCAGCACCGACACGGGGCTCGGCTGCTCCCCGTTACACTCGCTCTTCGCGTCCCTGGCGCTTGTCTCGATCTCCAGCAGCCGTTCCGCGGTCTTCCCGGCAGTGGAGACGATCGCGTCCTCCTGGATCTCCGCGGATCGGATGGCCTCGATAATCCGCGTCAGCGCCTGGAGGTCCTCGTCGCACTTCTCCAGCGCCCGCAGCAACTCCTTCCGCTTGTCAGTGGGCACCGCCGGTGGCAGCGCGTCGTTGAGGCCCATTAACCGCGCCACCAGCGCCGGAGGGGTACGGGGGCTTTCCGGAGACTCGGGCGCCGGCTTTCTTCGCCTGATCTCCTGCGGGATCACCGGACTCCTCGCCGTCTCGCTGGAGTGCCGCATTTTCTTGGCGCCTTCGACCGCGGCCTCCGGCGGCGGAGGCGTCGATCTCCTCGGAGGCGGAGCGGCGGGGTTCTGATCCTTCCTTTTAACTGCAGCACAACGGCGAGCGGCATAATCAATTACGAAGGAGCTAGAAGAAGGGACGGCGGAGCAAGGAGCAGTTCGGTTGCTACCGGAGGCGATGCGTTTGCGAGATCGGTTGTGGTGGCGGGAGAGGAAATGGAAGATGCCGGACATGCAACCGATGCTGTTCGGTCGGTTTCCCGATCCAACTTCATGGCGAGCTGAAGACGTTCGCACCGTTTCCACGTTTCCCATCGCCTGCACCTGATCTCTTGCTCGCTCGCTCGCTCTGCCGCTCTTCGCGAGTTCAGAACTGAGGAGGAGCTAGCTAGAGCGCAGCGGAAGCGGAAGCAGGGCTCTTTATGCCTGAAGCATCCGAAATTACGGAAACGCCACCCAACAAAATTTCTTAAATAAGATCAACGACGGTTAAAACGACTTATAATTTGCAGCCACAATGCAATGCTAGACTACAAAATAATAAAATAGAACAAGAAACTGATGTCCGGAATTCCAGGAGAAGGAATCGACCCAAATGGACGGGAGGATGCTATGTCCGGATCGGATTAGCTTTGTTGTCGTCTTCGCCGGAGATTAATTCGATTATACGTTCTAGTCCATGCAGAGTTTAGTAAAGAGGAAGAAAAACAAAGAGTGGAGATTATAAAGCCAGTATAAAGTGCGGAGGTAGCAATAATTGATGGAACTGGCTAAGGAGACATCGCCCACGTAGTCTTCCTGTGCAACTTCAAGTAGCATCCGATGACAAATATTCTGTGGAGATGTTGTACCACCATTGATTGAACGCCTTTTACGTCTCTCCAACGGCTATATATGTTTTCTCCGATAATTATATCATTCGATTAAATATATATATAGATCTAGAGGTACAGAAAAAGGAACATTTTATAAAGTCTGATCTTGATTTAGATGGAGACTGTGTATCACAAAGATCGAGCATGAGATTAAGGAGCCACAGGTTTGAGTTAGCATTAATTCTTAGTTTAAAACTTCGCGAGCACGTGTGTGTGTTCTAGTAATCATCCACGGCACCATATATATCTCACCATGCAAAGCGCCTGAACCAAAGTGCTATAGAAGCAGTTGGGATGCTCTCACAGGTTCAACGAAGTTAATTAGTGCTCTCATTCATGATGATTAGATGAGATAAGAGTTTGATTTTACGTCATTGAAAATTAATGTTCATCCATATAGAAGTCGTTATCAAAATTTATTTTTTTATAATGACAATAGAACTTAGAGCGAATGAATTACCTTTTACAGCAATATAATTAGAAGCAGTAGTTGGGATGCAACAGAGTTTGGAAAACTTAATTAAATCCTCTTTGAGGATGATGACGTAGAGATGCATCATAAATGGAGAAAGATAAATCAGTTTCGATTGCAATCATATTCTAGTAGTGCGATATATAGAGTTATTGGAAGACTCAATATAATAGGAGAGACATTCGTAAATTAACAATTTGTACTGTCTAATTAAAAAGACAATAGAGGAGTCATTTCAATAATATTTATAAAAGTATTAAGGATAAAATGATAATGATGAAAAATATAGAAGACATATTTGAAAAAAACCAATAAATTAAAGTTGGATAGACTGATATTTATTTTGCCATTTTCATTGGAAGTCTACTCCAAATCATGGAGTCATAGTGAAATTTTTCAACAAATTTTCTGAACTGTGAAACTCACTTTTGGTCCTAAGTAACGTTGAAATTAAAGGCCAAAAGATTACCAGGCATCTCTAATCTTGTCGATCTGTGCTAACAAAGAGCAAAGAGCAATCTTTAATATTCAATCTCCGACAGAGTGAACAGATAAAGGCAAACTTCTCACGGAAGAAGAGAGAGAGAGAGAGGGTGTGTGTGAAAGAAAAGAAACGACAGAGCGTGGAGGACATCATTTGATTTCAGACGTCCACTAAGTTTTGCCGAGCACAAAAGATGAAGGAAGGTGACCAAGGAGACTTCAGCGGTAAGATGAGCTCATGTGCCATCGTCTGCTATGAAAGGTAAAAGCTGGACGAGAAGATATAGTAACTGTACAAAAAGAGATGCAAGCAAGGAGCAACGCATGCTACAGATAAATGATGATTATATTGAGGGCCAGGCACAAAGACAGTACTGAACATGTTTTCAATTTCTCGACACATGAACACATAATTCGCTTGCGGTGAGATCCTGTGTGTGTTATACCACCGTGAATGAGGTTGTGGTTTATAGGCTACGTATGAACTCTCTATATCGGATAAATGCAAACACAAAGCATGCATTACCATGGATGTGGCCAGCATCACAAACTTGGAAGGTTCCTGCTTGCTGAAACAAACACTTGCCCCCCAAAAGGTGAAGACAAATCACATGGTGTCTTCGTCCTTTTATTTCCTTTAATCGGATAATGTGGCTGGAGCACCTTTATTTACTAAGTACGACAAAGCAATTAATCTAAAAAAAGTCGAAACACAGTTATTTGTTTGTTGTTGTATTCCAAAAATGCAATATAATGTGATGAAAAAATATGATGGGGAAGGTTACCATGGCACGTAGCTAGATGTAGTCGAAGTAGCTGAAGAATATATATATATATATATATATATATATATATATATTGTTTGATGTGATCATGATTGTCATCGGAGAGAAATGCAAGATGATATAATATCGTCGAAATTAATATTCAACACTATCTTCGAATTCGTAAAACGATATTGTTCCGCTCAAATATTTACGGATAGCAACAATTCGTTTCCAAGATACAACGACGACATCTCGGAATAATAACACTACAAATTCCGAGATCGACGACTCATCTCGCAAGTTTTTCGGACTCTGGATGGAATGAGTGCAAGAAGTGAATGAGTTTGAGTGAATTTGAGTGAGTCTATTTCATCATCTAGGGATCCTATTTATATTAGGCGAAGAGGTGAAGTATCCTTTGATGAGTTTCATCTGAGTCATAGGATCTAGAGGGTTGTAACCTTCAAGATCCTCCTTTGATCTCAGCCGTCATATCTGAATCCAGCGATCTAGTCAATTTGACTATCTAAATCAACCTTCATCACCAATGGGCCGATCGTGATTCTTCGCGATCAACGCTCCAGATCGCGTCACTTGCGATCTATCACCCTCTTGATCCGACGGTGTCCATCCAATCGCCTAGTCAACGGTCAATCATTTCTCTCGGCCCAACCGAGTGTCATGTATACATGACAGAGTGTCAAAGTATCTCCTCAATGCTTCTCGCGACGACGCGTAAGTGTAAAGTGTGCCAACAAAGCGTTCATTGTGCGCATGTGCACACGGCGGGCTCACAAGTGAGCGCACTTGCTCGCCTATTGGATGAGAGTATATATCTATGTTATTTGTGTTAACTCAATTAATACAACAACGTATATAAAGAAGTAAATCCTTTCTGGAATTTTCAATGTGAGACTATTTCTTCCCTTACTTCCTTTAATAATATTTTGGGTTGATGTAATAATTAATTTCTCATTCACCCATAATCTATTTTGAGCAAATTAATAGTTTAGATTCATCTATTCGAAACGTAGATTTTGATTTTGAAATCAATTTAGATTTTCATCGATTGATGGCACCTCAATTTTTCTTTGTAAAATCGTAAACCATATTAATCTTTTAAGACCCAATATCAACTCAACGCTGAGGCTCTGTGATTTAATTTCCTTGTTCCCTGGTCGAGTTAGAAAGGTTTTCAAGGTCAGTAAAGGATCGACAACCCCAACCAACTATGTAATCGCCTGTTTTGCCGATAAATAACTCAATTAGTCCTGATGGAATTGACTTCCACTGAAGTGCACAGTGGGACGACACCGTTTAGAAAATACTCATTTTGTATTGGGATGAGGTTTCAGATGGAACACAGAGACATTGAGAAACTTGTTTTGCTCCACAATTTACTATGTCCTGCAGAGAGTCACAGGTTTTCCCGAGAGTTCGTTACAGTTTTTCGTTTGTCCCGAGACCTGGAACTGGAGCTTCCATGAACTGTCAGACCTAGTAAAAAATTAAGGGAACACATTGATTGTTTTTGTGTCCGAATTCCCAAAGAATCCGAAAGATAACAGACACAAAAGAGGGAAACTATTTGGGTTATGGCAGTTTTTAACATTCTCTATGAGAATTAAGTTTTTGCTTTTTTTGTGAAAATTTTGATGAACTTTAGAGAGCAGTTTCATTACGCATAATTAATGTATGTCCTAAACACATTACGCATAGCAATTTCATTTCTTTGTTAAATTCATCAATTCACCCTTCCACCCTCAAAATCACAAAAAAAAAAAAAAAAAAAAATTGACAAATGTAAGGGTATAATAGTAAGTTTAAAATTACATTCCATTTTTTACAAAAATAAAGTCATTGAAACCTTTAAATAAATACACCTCCTATCTCTCAATCTCCATCTTCCTCTTAATCGCAGACTCATTTTGACATCTCATAAATTGTATTTAATTTTCATTGTTTGTTTATTCACTGAACCAAGAGACTGACGGACGAAGCACAACACTGTAAAGACAGACTCGAGTTTTTGTTGGATCAAGCGTCAAAGCATCGCCGTGGGCCGTGTTTCCTCGAGCACACGATCTGTGAAAAATTAAGTCGACTCTAGTTTAATTGCATTTGCATCATGGTACAACAAAACTTCGAAAGGGATGATGAGGATGAAAACCACAGCAAAAATGCATAAACGATTGCTTTAGATCATAGTGCAAGAGAAGCACCAGCACACACTTTAATTGCCCTGAACGTGCTGATATCAGAGGAAAAACATTGAGTTCGAGAACAATAAAAGCATCGAAATGAGCACTATATTTGAAGACATGATTCTGTTTTGTGTCATTTCTGTGATGATAAATCCAGAATACTTCCTTGAGAAGCAAAAGGAACGTAGTAGACTCAGCAGTTCAAGATTACTGATCCCTATCTGTTATGGAGAGGATTAGGCCCAGTGTTCACCCTCCTCTTCTCCTCTTCGAGAACTTCATCTCCTCTCTGCTGCGTATTTCCTCCAAAGCTTCCATTTTTATGTCGAACAGGTCTCCACGTGGGGAATCCAAACTCTCCTCTGAGTCTTCCAGAGCGACAACCACGAGTACCACAGGCCACCACCAAATGCAACAGCAGCAGCAGCAGAATTAGAGAACAAGTGACGTTCCTCCTTGCAGCCATCCTTCTAAGCCAACTCTCATAGCTTTGACAGAGCCGGAGAACGTGCATGAGCAGCGTGGATATTGGAAGTTTCACAGCCTTTAACTCGGAGAGGGTGGTCGAGTAATGTCGGTAGGTTCCTTGTTTTGGGCTGTGGGAAACCTTGAAGTCTGCAAATGTGTTTGTTTTCGGTCGAGTAGGCTCGAATAGAGCCAACCTGCATGGGTGTTGGTGCTGCTTGTAATTAAAGTCGATGTACTCTTGTTCGATGGAAGTTTCTTTCAATTCTAAACTCGAGACTGCTTTCGAGTTAGAGCTGCTAGCTAAACTCTGAGTTCTAAAGATCTACCAAGATTTCTGGTCAAACAAGTTAGGGTTGAAAACTGAAAACAGGGAAGTAAACCGAGCTTCTGTTTAATGTGGTGAATTTGGTCTGTTTTCAGATGGGATGATCAAATGGATTAAACAGGAAAAATCCCAATTAGGTTTCGAACTGCCTCAATTTATTACCAATCTACTGCGTCATAAGCAAACATCCAGATGTATGTTCCAATCACTAGAGACCTCGACGTGTATTCCAAGCACTTCGTTCGTCGTCGGACTGCGGCTGAAGAAAATGCCGAGAGGTAGCAGCCAACCGAGGTAATTAAGAGTGGCATAGCCATAGTCCATAGAGGAAAGGAAAGCAGTCGTCGACATAGATAGACCTAAAACTATGACTATTGTTGGCGATCACCAACTTCCCATCCGGTGATTTTCTCATACTTTCATTTTTCTACTTGAAACAGTTTGCCGGTGAAAGAAAAACTCTGCAAAACTTTTCGAAAATTTCTCAACGAAAAGTATTCAGAAAAATCACCGAGAATTATAAACCAGTAGTTGCACGTAAAAATTTGATAAATGATTCGATCCGAAATCGATAGATGAGATGATTCAATAGAATAATCATGATTGAATATTTTCGATCAATTGAATACGAAATAGATCGATTTTTAAGTTTTAGTAGGTCGGATTATAATTGAGTTTTGTCTAAGTTTCGAAAAATCGGACGCACACATGACCTTAAAAGGTCAGATGTACATGAGATCTAGGGAGGTCGGACGTCATTTGGGCTTCGAAAAATCGAATATACATGGGACTTCGATAAGTTGGATGTCACTTGGATTTCGAGAGATCAAACATATATGGGATCTCAGAAGATCTAACATATATGAAATCTCGAGAGGTTGGATATCAATGAGACTTTGGAAAGTCAAGCGTTGATGAGTCAGCCTTCTTCAAAGATCAATCCTCCAAGTGATAAGCAATTCAGAACTAAAAGAACTTGAAAACAGAAGAAAAGAAGTTCGAGGTGTATATCTCGACGTGACGCTTCCAACATTTAAATCAGAAATCAAAGGAAATATGAAAAAAAAATAAAAGTGAATAAAGTTTGAAAATTATTTAATTTCTTCTTCTTATTTCTTTTACTTTTATATAGAAAGAGAAAATCAAGAAATACAATCGAAGAAGGAGATTAAAAGACACATTTTTACTATACGAAGAGATATACTAATTTAAAATCGAGTACCTGAGAGACAGATCCCTTAATAATGTCGAATTCTTGTGGTTACTCATCAACTTGAATAAGTATAGAGCGGAATTCATATTCGATTAGAGTGGATTCAAGTATGGCTCGTACAAGTTTAAGTTCATTCGACTCCAATTTAATTTTGATTTTCACGCAGCTCGGTTACTTACTTTCACCGTATCACTAAATTAGGCCATCGAGTGCGCACTTCTCCCTGACTGTTTGTGGATACTTTTCGAGCTTTTCTTTAATAAAAAAAAGAATCTAAAAATATTTAGAATTTTGAAATCATGCAGTGCCGTAGTAAATTAATCTAGCAGTCGGTCGAACTAACTGCTCCGCCTGTGAAGGTTTATTTATTTATTTTAACTAACATCGTATTTTTTATAAATGACCGATTTGAATTTATAAAAAGATTTTATCGATCATTATAATAAATCAAAAAATATTTAACAGACTGTCTCAACAGATCTAAAATTTCAAAAAAAAAAAATCGATCAAAAACCCTATAAAAGCCAGAGATACATGGGAATCTATACGGAGATCCTACCGCAGCTGTACCCTAGCACCAGGGCAGATCTATTTATTTCACTTCGATGGAATTGTGCTATTTAAAATCTAAATCTATATATAAACATCTGACAATCGGCGAGAATCCTTGATTTCAGGATGTAAATATCTATGAAACAATTATCCAACCTTCATCAATAAATGAAAACTTCTAACAGTAGTCTGAAACAATTATTAATTTTCATCTCAATGCACTGAATCTGCTCAGAATGTAGATGTAAAGCAATGCATAAATGAACGTTATGCGTTGATGAATATTCACAAGTTAAAAAATATATACAATACCACCAACGACCTCCTAAAGACCATTCAAGGGGAAAATATATAAGTTCACTAAAACAGTTTATCCTGTGAAAGCTTTACGAGTCCGATGGGTTTATATAATCAAATGAATAAAGATCTGAGGGAAACTGGAAAGAAAGCTTCAGAATTTTATAGGAAGTGCACTGGTTGGTTATCGGAAAATGTTCAATGCGTGGATTACTAATAATCTTGAAAATGTTTTTAGGGAAATGGAGAGCGCGACGGGCTCACCGGAAACAAAAAAAAGTTAAATATATATATTTGGCAGATAAAAGAACAATTTTAAAATACGAAATTATTAAGTAACATTTCGATAGTATAATCATAATGAAAAAGAAATCACACTCCGGCAGTACAACCATAGAATAAAAAACATTTTAGTTACTGATCTCAAGGGCTAAAGATTCATTATGATTTACCTCCCTTACGATGATTCGGGAGCGGATTAGTAGAGGCTACTAGGTTGACGATTCCAATCTTTTTTTGCACAAATAGAATAAAAAATATTTTTTTTCGAGCAGTATCAAACAAACAAATAAGCTTTATAATATTTATTAAAGGTAAATAAGTGTACATCGGGAGAATAATAGGATGCCCTATAATTACATTTTAGCAGACGGAGCAAAAAAAAAAAAAAAAATTGATAACACTTCACCAATCTATCTAGCTGTGTTGTTGGAGGATAAAATATCCTTGTTAGTCGATTTCATAGTCAATACGAAGAAAATAAATTACGAAAAAATTATGTTCCTTAAGTCATTGGCCAGAAGAACAAAGCACTTTTGAATCCAAGTAAGAGTTTTAAATTGCACGTCGAAATTCAATCCTTATCTATTACAGTAACTTCTACACTGTTTAGCAACTATCCGTTTCATGGAGACAATTACAAACAATTTATGAAAATAGATAAACTTCTATATAATTATCCCTAACGGTTGTTTTTTTAGTTTTGATATCCATGGACAACAAAAATATTCGACAATTTACCATTTCACATTTTCAAAATACTAAAATCACGTACGTAACTTTCATAATTATCAAATTGTGTATCACTTTTTGAATTTACCAGTCCGCTCAATATTTTACTATTTTTTTTAATGAATAGCTCCATCAATCGATTTTTTTCTGAAACCAACTAATGGACCTAAGCAGTTCAGAATTACCTGATTTGAAAACCTGTGTTCCTCTCACACTCTATAATACGTACGTGACCTCAAAAGACATTGTGATATACTGTGTTGGAAGCAACAATTTTTGAAACTTTGATTTTTTTAATAGAAAAGCTTCATGATTAATTTCGTTTGAACTGATTGATGAAACATGTAATTCAAATATCCATGTGCTCATTTTGCACTCCATAATACGTATATAATCTCGGAAAATATTGTGATACACCGTATTGGGAGCAAAGATTTTTGAAACTTTGAATTTTTTTAATGGAATAGCTCCATCAATCGATTTCACCCAAAACCCTAATATACCTAGACAACTCAAAATCACATAATTCGAAGACTCATGTACTTCTCGCACTCCATCGTGCATGACTTGAAAGAATTGTGATAAATCATGTTGGGAGCAACGATTTTTATCACTCGTGTCACACATGTGAAGTGCGGTCGAAAGAATATTTCAAATGTTATGACGATGATACATTGGGACGGCCACCAATGAATTCTGGAACTCTCTCCTCATGTAGATATAAAACTTCGAATTTTTTTTAATGGAATAACTCCATTAGTCAGTTTCATCCGAAACCAATTGATGGACCAATACAACTCGGAATCACACAATTCGAAGACCTTTATGCTCCTCTCGCACTCCATAATATGTACGTGCCACTTGGGCCAGCGGGTATCGTCATTGTAACATTTGAAATGTTCTTTCGACTACACTTCACATGTCGAACACAAGTGACAAAAATCGCTGCTCCAACATAGTATAACGCAGTGCTTTCCGAGGTCACGTACGTATTATGAAGTGCAAGAGAAGAATAAAGGCCTTCGAATCATATGATTTCGAGTTGTCTAGGTCTAATAGTCGATTTCGGACCAAACCAACTGATAGAGTTATTTCATTAAAAAAAATTCAAAGTTTTATATATCCATGAGTGAAGAAGTCTAAAGAACTCATTGGTGGCTTCGTCCAGCGAGTATCGTCGTCGTAACATTTGAAATATTCTTTCGAACACACTTCACGTGTGATACACGAGTGACAAAAACCATTGCTCTTAACATGATTTATCACAATGCTTTTCAAAGTCACGTACATATTATGGAGTGTGAGAGGAGCACATGGATCTTCGAATTATGTGATTTCGAGCTGTCTAGGTATATAAGTCGGACAAAACCGACTGATAGAGCTATTCCATTAAAAAAAATCAAAGTTTCAAAAATCGTTGTTTCCACTACAGTATATCACAATGCTTTTCAAGATCACGTACATATTATGAAGTACAAGATGAGCACATGGATCTTTGAATCATGCAATTCCGAACTGTCTAGGTCCATCAGTCGATTTCGGATGAAACTGACTGATGAAATTGTTCCATTAAAAAAATTCAAAATTTCAAAAATTGTTATTTCCAACACAATGTATTACAATATTTTCTGAGATCACGTATGTATTTTGAGTGCGAAAAAAATATAAAAATCTTTGAATTATATGATTCCAAACTGTTTAAGTTCATCAGTCAATTTTGGACAAAATCGACTAATGAAACTATTCCATTAATTAAAAAAATAATGAAATATTAGACCGGAGTAAATTTAAAAAGTGATTCGTGATTTGATAATTAAAAAAATTGACTTTGAAAATGTGAAATGATAAATTACCCAAAAAAAAAAATACTTATACTATTTTTTTTCTATTGTTATTGATTGACATGAGTTTACTTTTGCCCTGATCTTATCATTTCTACATCGTAGCCATTGGATTCCCTGGAGATCAGTTGTTAATTAGGCTGCTCAAGTTTACTTTGTCTTCTTTCATCATGACACCATCAGTTGCTCCACTTGATTTGCTAACGGAGCATTTCATCCTATGATGCAAATAACTTGTTTCCTTTTTTTTTCCTCTAGGAATTCAATGTGATAGTCATACATATTATCCAAGTCTTACTAGATTGCAGCAATCATAATATAATATAATGGCAAACTTAATCATTATTTTACCATAACTAACTTCACCAGACCACATTGAACGCAAGACGTCTTAGTGTTTGACTTGATGATTGCATGACTATCTTCAACGAGATGCAGCAGCAGCAGCAAGCAACCAAGCTCAAAATGAACTCATTCTATACAAGCATAGATATTCCCCATCTGCTATTACTTTTTCATAGTGTCAAAGTGCACTAGGCATCCACAAACACTACAAGCAAGTTGAGGTAAAACAGGTTTTCCAAGTATCACCCAAAGTCGTTAGACGACACATTTATTTTGGTTATTCACTTTTCAACTCCTAATTCTCCTGTTGCATCTGATTCAAAAGAAAGTTACCTTCCAGATTCTTGTGGACCTCGACCTTAAATTTCTCCTCCTTGCTTCCTCGCTTAACTTTAAGGAGCATGTCAAACTTTGCAGTTTCTTCAATCACCTATTAGTTTTTTTTTTTTTAAAAAATCAAAGATAAATCCATATAATCAAGGAAGTTATTGCTGTATAAAGAACTTTGTTTCTCTTCTTTAGAAGCAAATTTAAATTATCTAAGGCTCAGTGAATGCGATTTCTTTTGGGGGGGAATTATAACGCATTCATTTCAAGCATTGGGTTCCAGGCATTTCAAAAGTCTCAAAATGAAAATCTAGGAAAGTTTTATTCCCAAAAAGGGTTCAGCCCAAGAGAAGTTGAGCTAAAAAAAGGAGATAAGAAGAGAGTCTGATTGAGATAACTGGGTCAGACAGCCCAGATAACTCAGTCAATCCTCACGGGTTGATCGTTCAATCAGGTCTGTTATTGAGATCTGTCCGATGGGTTCGAACCGGCAAGTCAGTCTTATGGGTCCAATCAAGTCAGATGGTCCAGAGTATCCAATTGGGCCATTTGATTTGGTGGGTCTGATCAGCAGTAAGATGCAGACCAGTCAGGTCGGACAGTCCAATTGGATTGATCAAATGTGCATCCCTTGGGTCAGATGTGAATTGGTCAATCTAATTGATCCAAATGGTACAGTTGAGATGGGCAAACCAATTAGACAGGTTGAAATAAGGAGTCAGTCTAGCCAAACAAGTCGATCATACTGGACAAGTTGGCTAGGCCGATGAAACAAATAGCGCAAGCAAAATGAGCCACAAAAATTATTTACGTGAAGAATTCTTATTATAACAATTGTTCCTCAAGTATTCTGTATTCATTATGATATTTTACCAATCAATCATAAGGATAATTATTCTTCATTTATTTCATTCATAACCAGGTATTTTTACCAATCACACAAAAAGATAGTTATTCTTTATTTCTTTCATTTCATAATCAAACCAAAATATATATATACCTTATTGGTTGTTGGTTACATATCCCTAATCTACTTTCCCTAAAGATTGACTATTGTATGCTTTATCTCTTCTATTCCGTGAACCAAATGCACAAATCAATTCTCATGAATTTGTGTATTTGGTTGAGAATAATCATTTTGGTCCCATGAATTCTCATGGATTAAGTTTTCCTATGTTTGGTTAGACAAATAAACTTGGAATATCAATTCAATTCACACGGAGTTACATCCTTTAAACATCATTCTTAGTTATTCCTCGTGTCATTCCCAAAAAATATCTATTCCCACTATTTAAATATCCAACGAGTGTGTATTCCTACGCCATTCAACCCCCAAAAAATACCTATTACTATTTCAATATCTGAAGAGTATATATTCCTACACCATTCAACTACTCAAGAAATTCATACTTTGAGTAAGTCAAACAGAATGGGATGATGGAGGCACACTGAATAGATCTGGCAAGCTGAATGGGAGGAATGGCTTGTCCTAGACAAGCAACGATAGGAGGACTGGATTAACCAAGCAAACTGTGGAATGCGAAGCAGACCACACAAGGTGGGCGAGCTGAATAGACCTAGTGGACTGACCAATTGTACAGGCCAAGTGAACTACTACCTTTTATTTGGCTGATATTTTATCAGAATTATTCCTGACCTTCAATAAGCTAAACATATTCCTATTACAGTGCCTTATCAATTTTATTCCTAGGACAACTATTCTGTTGTTTGTCAATTCCATTTCTAGAACCAACCAACAACCCATAGCAATAATGAATAAGATAGAATTTGTATGTTTAAATTAACAAAATTCAAGCAGCATAGAAAAGTCGACCACTAAGTACAAAAGCTTTTGTTGGGCTGCTCTATTCCCCAGAGAAAATCAGCCTCTCCTTAAATTAATAATTTTCAGAAAAACAAAATATGTGAATCGTACCCTTTTACCCTTCAGAACTACATGTGAAACAATTTAAAAGTAGAAAGCATGTAGCGAGGAAAAAAATAATCAAAAGATTCCAGACCTCTGCCGCTTGGAGGACCTCCAGCAGTTCGTAAGGAAACAGCGAATTGGACCTTTGTTGGATGGTCTTCAAAGCATGGTCTGCTGCATCTCTGACCAGAGGATCATTTACAGGAACAGTGCGCCAACCAGGACCAAGCTCCTCTGTCAAATGATAATACTCACTGAGAAATGTGGAACCATTCTAATAGTTGATATA